>CAUYLG010069816.1:0-104311 GCA_963573385.1 Cacajao melanocephalus
TCTTAGTTTCTTTGCATTGGGTTAGTACATGTTCTTTTAGCTCACAGAAGTTTCTTATTATCCACCTTCTGAAGCCTGATTCTGTCAGTTCATCGCACTCATTCTCCATCAGGCCTTGTTCTCTTGCTGATGAGGAACTGCGATACCCTGTAGAAGGAGAGGCATTCTGATTTCGGGTGTTCTCAGCCTTTTTGCACTGGTTTCTTCCCATTTTTGTAGATGTATCCACCTGTCATCTTTGTAATTGCCGACTTTCAGATTGGGTCTGAGTGGACGTCTGGCTTGTTAGTGATGAAGTTTATTCTGTTTCTTAGTTTTCCTTTGGCGGACCCCCCTTCCCCGCAGAGCTAGGCCTTCCTGGGTTCAGCTGTGCTTACTGTGAAACTCTCAGTCCTCAGCGTTTCCAATTGCTGTTCCCTTGTGGGGATGGGACCAGCCTAGCCTGACTCAAAGGGCACCCAGTCCCGTCTACTCCGCACTGAGAAGTGCTGCGCTGCCCCGCGCCGCGCCGGAGCACCGGCAAAACAGCCACGCCGGCCAAAAGAGTCACGCTGGCGACCCATGTGGCTCCTCCTCTGGGTAGCTCCCAGTTTGTGGGCAACAGAAATTCGTCTGAAATTGCAGCGTCCACTTGCTCTTTGCACTTTCACTGGGAGCTACAATCCTGAGCTGTTGCTAATCGGCCATCTTGGATCTCTCTCTTCTGCATTACTTTTGACATCATTTCTGGATCCTGCGAGAAGGGCTTTGTAGAAGTGTGCTTGACTCGAAAACTGAAATCGAGTCATTCAGAATTAGTTACTTTGGAAGTAAGGTATTTGCATCATTCTATTTAAGTTGTTTTTTATTTATAATATACTTAGGTTCTTATCAAGTACTTCTCTGTACAGTATAATATGTGTGTATGTGCAGGTTAACTCTAATCACACTGTAGGATGTATCTACATGTGTCTGAAGTATCCAGCGATAATGGTTTACATTTGAAGGACTGTGGTCAAGAGTCCACATTACAGAGGTGGTTATAGCAAGGACTTCAAATATTAACCATCTAGGCCTGTACAAAAGGATTTATTAGTTAACGTAAAGTACCTTTGTGGGTCCTGTGCCCCACCA
This sequence comes from Cacajao melanocephalus, assembly GCA_963573385.1. NCBI lineage: Eukaryota > Metazoa > Chordata > Mammalia > Primates > Pitheciidae > Cacajao > Cacajao melanocephalus. Next base: position 1,114 of record CAUYLG010069816.1, read on the forward strand.
GGATTCTGTGGCCTGTAGGTTAGTCATAGAACATTTTTTCATTGGCCTTAGACTGCCTAAAACAGCAGGGAATAGAGACATTACTAAGCTTAAAAATTTAGTTTCTTCAACCCTTTTATGTGACTGATAATAAATGTCCGTTTGTAAATTTCCTGAGGCTTCTTTTTGTTGCAAATGTCACTTGATGGGAAAGTATTGGGAAAAAGATCTATATCCTTTACCCCTTCCCTACCTCATCTTTGTTGGCCCTGCCAGTATTTTAAGCAAACAAATGTAGCCAGTGGTGAGTTAAGTCCCCACCAGCAGACCACTCCTCTCCCTAAACACATGCATGTGTGTGTACGTAGACACACACACACACACACACACACACACACACACACACACACACAGAGCTGTGATGGCTGGAACTGGTTCCAGCAGTCTGGCATTCTAGAAAACAGGTTTGGAGCTTCCTCCATCTCTCTGGATTGGCTTTTCTGCATTATCTAGTAGGTTTGAAGGTTTCTGCCTGTATTCTATGGATCCTTGGAGTTATTTCTCTATTTGGGGGGACGAAATTTTTAGATTTCTTTTTTTTCAGAGGTGTAGCTCAGTCAGAATTTTTAGATTGATTGACATGCTATACCTGTGTGTTTCTTAAATTGTTAGGGTTTTTTCTTTGTATTTTTTATACTGAAAAGGTCAATTAGAAAAGGATTCAAAGGGAATAATATCCTTAATTTAGAAAATGAGCCAATTCTTGGTTTGTTCTGCAGATTCAGCAGGCCTTGGTAGTTTACATAACTAGAAAATGAATATTTCATCCTGCCTGTATCACAGGAATGTATCTTAAAGAGTTTTAAACCTTTGGCAATTGATACTAGTGTTCTTAAATAATTACATGTTTGTGGTATGTCTGTACACAGATACATTTGTCAACTTACATATATATATATATATATATGTATCCTCCCCCCAACCCGCATACCTCGTTTCCCTGTTTCTGTAAAATTTTTTGTAAAGTCACTTATTTGGGAATTCTTTCATATTTCTTGAACCAAAATTGAAATAGAATTACTAGAAAAACCTACAGTGCCATCTCTCCAACTTTCTTGTTTCCCTAGTATACAGGTAACAACTGGAAACAAGGAGGCAAAACTAGTTTTCATCTTTGTTATTAAACTAGTAGATGCTCTGGAATCTGACTCTTATCAAAGGGAACCCCAGAACTGGTTTCAGAGTCTTCTGTGCTTCTGCAGCTCTAGGTAGGGCCTGGAGGTGAGGGTGGAGTCCACAGAACTTCAGCATATATCTAATGGTTTTTTCAGCTTTGGAGTTAGAAAAGGATCAACCTTTAGGAGAGGGAAGGCAGCCAGCCTCTATCTATGTGCTGTAGAACTTTCAGTGCCATTTCAAGCTATGCTGTAATTCATTTCAGCTGTTTCAGCAGTTTCTTATTAAGTACCCACAGTGAGCCAGGCACTGTCATAGATACGAAGGCTTTAACTTCCATTTAGTAGTGAAACAAGTGTTCTTACAAAATTAAAAACAGATTCCTTTAGATGATAGGCTCTATGAGGCCAAATACCTTGTTGTAATCATTTTCTATCTCTGGAGTCTACCTTAGCTTTGGGCACTTATGGGCCTTCGATAAATATTTGTGGTGTTAATGAGGTTGAATTAAGCCTATATATATATATATATATATATGTATGTGTATATATATATATATTTTTTTTAACTTACACATTGTTTTACTTAAAGACTTTCCATAAAAAATTTGTCCTCTTTAAAGGGCTCATAGGTTTTTTTGGTTCATTCTGTATGACTGTCCTTTCCATCCATTCATTTCTTTCTTACCTAAGTTAATAATGGAAAGGTAAGTAATGATTTAGTTGTCATGAAAGAAAGGTATTGCTGGATGTGTGGTGTGCCCGTTGTCCCATGTCCCACCTACTCGGGAGGCTGGAGTAAGAGGATCACTTGAGCCCAGGAGTTTGAGCCCAGCCTGGGAAACATAATGAGACTCTTTTAAAAAAAAGGAAGAGAGAGAAAGAAAAAAGATATTAGCGTGATTTAGTGTCAAACTGAAAAATGCGCATGATACAGATATGTGCCTTGATGTCTATTAGTAAATGTACTGTGTTTTATTAGGAATTAATATGCTTTGAAAGTATATTTTATGCTTTGATAGTATTTGGTCATTTCTTGTTTCTATTTAATATGTTTTAATTAGAAGGAAATGTTGCACCATGTGCAATTGCTCTGCCAGGAACATCAGCAAAGGGGGTACCAAATGAAAGAGATATGTCAAAGGTGACCAAATACTCTGTCCAAAGAAGACGGACGAGTGCAGTGACAACACAAAACCTCAAAAGAGGATACCAGTCCCTCCATTTCCCTGTAAACTGCCACCTGTCCATCAGATTCACTGGGACATTCTGTGGGCCTGGTACAAACAATTAAAGCTGAGCACCGAAGACCAGAAATTAGATGCATATAAGGGCCTGTGCGCTTTTGCCTACCCAAATCAAAAGGATATTCCTAGCTTAGCAAAAAGAGGCCAGAATCTGAAAGTCATTACAAAAAAAAAATCTAAGGTGTTAACAGGGGGAAATGTCCCTGTAAAGTTCTGAGGAGACGCATCATCCCAAACTAACTCTTCTTTCTGAGGAGGGGTCACATGCCCTGGAAGAGTGGCTGCTCTCCTTGAAGGAGTTGTGGTGACAGCTTCTGCCCCAGAGGCTTCGTTGGCCTCCTGGGCCAGAATTGCAGCCAGGGTGGGGATGCCAGAGGCAATGGAATCTCCACCAGAGGCCTGTGGTGTCATGTGGTGTGTGGTCCATGGGAGAGGTCTCCCTGCAGACACAGATGTTTGGGTTCACCTTAGTTTCATGCTGGACCAGCCTGGGTTCCCCAGCAGCAGGAAGGGAGAGTGAGTGCACGCACGCTTCTTGCTTCCTGCCTCCAATTTCCGCCCCCCCTACACCTTGCAGACAACATGTTGAGCCCCAGATGTGTTCACAGGAATAAGATCTTAAGAAGCCTCCAGGGGAAAAAGAATACTAAGAAAACGGGCACCTCTCTGGCAGTTAATGGCAGAAAGCCCGAACGGTCGAGTCCATGGTGCTGTTGACAGGTCTGGTCCTCTTCACACCTGCTTTATATGCCGTGCAGAGTGGTGGGTTGCAGATGTTAGCCTGAGACCCTGGCAGTGCCTGCAGCTTTGTGGTTTCAGATAGAGACTCTCATGTTTAAAAAAGGAAAAACATTTTACAAATTACCACTTAATTCTAGTTAATAAGTAGAAAAAGTCATTCACACTGGCCTTCTAAAATAGAAGTGACTTAGACCGCTCTTTTAAGTGGGAACTTCTTCAGCTGAGCATTGGGAAGGGGTTGAGTGAACCAACAGTAGTTTTTGTCTATGCTCAATCTCCCTCTTCACAATACTGATGGTTTTAGGAGCTGCTCCATTCCAATTGTATAGTTCATAAATTGTAAGGTATTTTAAGGCAAAGAAAGGCTGTTCTCTCTCCAAAATGCATGATTTTTAATATTTAAAATAATGTTTTTCAAAGTTTTCTTAGTAACATAAGATTTCTATGGTTTGACTCTGGGATAAAAACACAAGGCACTTTGTATTATTTCCATTTATAATTATTTTCTATATTTCCGCTGTTAAAAATGTTTAAGGTTGCTTCCCACTCATAAATATGTAATACATTAAACTTAAAATGTTTATTAACCAAGTGTCCAAAAATAAAAATGAAATGTGTATATAAAATAATTCATCTGTTATATTTAGCGAACTGTACTCATTGCATTCAAATAATTGTTAGTGTTTTTTACTGAAAAGATTAATCCAGAAAGGATTTTTTGTTTCATGATTCATTTGCTTGTTTTTTTTCTTATTAGTTGGTAGTATAGGCTGGACAATTTGTTTTAAAAACCAGTTTTTGGCCGGGCCCGGTGGCTCACGCCTGTAATCCCAGCACTTTGGGAGGCTGAGGTGGGCGGATCATGAGGTCAAGAGATGGAGACCATCCTGGCCAACATGGTGAAACCCCGTCTCTACTAAAAAATACAAAAAAAATTAGCTGGGCATAGTGGCGCGCGCCTGTAATCCCAGCTACTCGGGAGGCTGAGGCAGGAGAATTGCTTGAACCCGGGAGGCGGAGATTGCAGTGAGCCGAGATTGCGCCACCGCCCTCCAGCCTGGCGCCTGGCGACAGAGCAAGACTCTGTCTCAAAAACAAAACAAAACAAAACCACTTTTTGTATGATTGACAAAAAGCTACACATATTTAATGTATCAAATTGAGTTTAATTTTTAATTTTTTGTGTACTTCCTAAATTTATAGTCCTGTGATTGAGTCTTGGAACCGACCTTCACTTGTCCTGTGTTTTAATGTCTGTTTCCAACATTGTTTTGTTGTTATGAGTAGGGGAATTTTTTGCCACTTTAATGAAGATACAAAATATAATGCACTGAAGGGAGTGGCAGAATTGGAAAATTTGTAACCATCATGATATTAGGATAAAAAGGTTTGGGAAAGAATCCTCAAAAATGTTCAAGTGAAGGAAGAAAGTTTGTTAAGAAGCAAGATGGTTTCATGTTCTCATAGTGTTTTTCCCTCCCACCCCCTCATTGGTTGTTGGTGGTCAGAACTGTTCAGTGTAATAAATAATACACACATTTTTCCCTTAAAAAGTTGTACAGATTGTTTTGTGTTTAGTATTGTGATGATGATGTATTCTTTTATAATGATGTGAAAAGAGAATAAAAGTCCTATTAAGATGCAAATTGAAAGAGCAGGTTATTTCATATGGAAGGTGTTTCTTTGTGGTTAGACTTCAACCATTTTCCCCATATAACTTGAGTTAATATGAAAGCTAGTTCTGTGAGGCGCTCTTGACGTGAATCAGTGTTAGACCGTCATGATCATAAAGTCAGAGCATGTGGTCCTAACACATTACCTACTAATAAATAGGAGATCAGCTGTGGTCTCTGGATTTCCCCGTCAGCTCACATATTTTTAAATGGTTTATTTTCATCTTCTTTCCTTTGAGGATGGGACTCTAAAAGGTCTGCCAGCTGATCTACTTCTGTTTCCTATTTAAGAGTACCTCCATTCACCAACAGCTGCTAAAGTCATCTATATTAAAAGAGTTTTCACTTAAAAGACTCTCAGCATTCAAGAAATAACTTCAGTATCTTTGTAGAAGTATTATACATTCTTTAACCAATGAAACTTGTGTATCTTGAACATTTGCTACTTAGCAGTAAATCACGTTTCTCTTTGTAAGATTTTCTTTTCTAATTACTTGCATTTAGACTTGTATCCTTAATTTTCTATTTGTTGTCTAAATGGCACCATTTCAAATGTTTTAAGAAATGTAATATTTCCTTATTGGATTAGGAGAACATCTTCAGAGAAAAATTAACCTTTGAGCAGGTGATTTACAGTATTATTTTCTCCTCGCCAGCCTTTTTAAATATCCGAAATATGTGCCACCTAGCTTTTTTTTAAATTTTCACTAGAATTAGTTATGTATTATGACATATTTATGAAGTATGTAAAGTGCTTCAGATAGCACCTGGCACATAGTACTAATGGTTTGCCATTATTATTCTTACCTTGATTTTAAAGATGTGAAATATGAAGATGTGACCTTTTTGGTTTTTACATTGAAATTTCATATTAAGTTGATGGCCCTTTCAATAAATTTATAGCTTACTGTAAAGTTCTCTGCAAAAGATTTTCCATTTTCATATTTAATTTGCATGCATATAATAATTTTTATTTTGCTCCTTTCGGAGTTTCTCTGTAGATTTCTTTTTAATGTGTCATACTTAAGGACCTCTTCATTTTCTTAAAATTCTGCATCCTTCTTTTAACCAAACACATTTAGAAAGTCATTCAAATTTTATGCATGTAAGTGGTACTGAATTTGAAAAGCAAAGGATTGTTTACCTCAGGAGCAAGCTGGAGTGTGTGCCTGCTTAGTAATGAAAAAAATTGTGATCAGTTTACTTTTAGCTGGGTCTATTTTTTTCCCCCCAGTTTCCTTACCCCCAAGAATGAATATAAATGTTAGACAAAATCGAGATGAGTTTCCGTTAGGGTTTTAAAAGAAATTTTCTATTATAAAGGAATTGTATATGTGTTACATTTTTAATATAGGAAAATTGAAAGAAGAAAGACATTAACAGACACTAAAAGACCGTTAGTGCTTTGTGGCGGATTGTTCAAGTTTTTTTCCTCCTACTTTATTCAGTTTTACTTACTTGTTTATTTATGAGCTAGAGTTTTTTTCCTCCTACTTTATTCAGTTTTACTTACTTGTTTATTTATGAGCTAAAGTCTTACTCCATCACCCAGGCTGGATTGAGTGCAGTGGCACTATCGTAGCTCACTGTTACCTCAAACTCCAGACGTCAATCCATCCTCCTGCCTCAAATTCCCAGTGTGCTGGGATTATAGGCATCATCAGTTTCCCCAATTCATTTTAATACTAACATAGGTAGAAATTATAAATTAACTTCTAGATTTAAAAACTATGGTATTTTATCTTTCTAACTGCTTTAGGATGTTTTCTCTAGGCATCTATTCCTTCATTCAGTAAATACTGAGAACTTGTTACATGCCAGATGCTATTCTAGGGGCTTTGATTCATTAGGACACCCTATTCCCACCCCATCCTTAACTTTCTGCTTTCTTGTCATCTTTCAGTACACTCTTGACACCTGGAGCTTCCAGTAAGTTAGCATGACAGATAGAATGCGGTTTGTGTGTGAGAGAGAGAGCTGTCAGAAGTGACTCCACGGTCCAGTTTGGCCTATACAACTGGGCCTGTATAGTCACCTTTAAGATGGAGAAACTGTAGGTAGAGCAAGTTTGGGAGGAAGATTAGAAGTTGAGTTTGGAGGCTGGGTGCAGTGGCTCACGCCTGTAATCCCAGGACTTTGCAGGGCCAACGCGGGCGGATCACCTGAGGTTGGGAGTTCGAGACCAGCCTGACCAACATGGAGAAACTTATCCAGGCCTGATGGCACATTCCTGTAATCCCAGCTAGTCGGGAGGCTGAGGCAGGAGAATTGCTTGAACCTGGGAGGTGGAGGTTGCAGTGAGTCAAGATCTCGCCATTGCACTCCAGCCTGGACAACAAGAGTGAGACTCAGACTCAGAAATCAAAGTGAGTTTGGACATGTTTAGTTTAAGATAACGATTAGACAACTTAATGGAAATGTTGAGTAGACAGGGAACAACAGTGATGTTCTAATCAGATGTGACAAGACGTCAGCCAGAATTTTGCACAATGATCAAGATTATTTAAATGTTGTATATGTTATATATACATGTGTGTGTTAAATGTTATTTAAATTACAATAGGAGTAGGATATATATATAAAATACATTTCATGTGTTTAGGTATTTCTGTGTATTCTACTTCTCTTGTAGGCAGTGTGCTTTATGCTAACTTGTACCTTGAGTTGTTAGCTAACGATGATAGTATCTATATAATTGATCCTCAAATAAATAGACATATTGGGGGGGGTTTAGGGGAGTGGGTAGGCATTTTTTTTTGTCAGCAGAATATGGAAAGTTTGTAAACTGCTGAAACATCCACACAAACTTTTGCTCATTGAAAAAGCTATAATTTTTTTAAGCAACACTACTTCAAATATGAAACTTTCTAATAAGAAAATTCTTTTGATACTAGAATAACCATAATCATTTGCAAGGAATCAGATCCAAGATAAACTACCAGATAAACTACGAGCCTATAGCTATTTGTCCTTTAAGAACAGAATTCATGGGAAAATTCTCTTGGTTACTCCTTTTCTTGGGTAATGATTTGTGAGAGTTTGTGTATCTCAGTCAGAACCTTAGATTTATTATTAACATATTATGATTTAGATACTGTTTACATGTCTGGAAACAACATCTCTTTTAAGAAAAGAGCCTTATTTAAAGTACTTATTAACTGTTTAATTTGTGTGTTTATATATAACTCTGGTATATATTATACTGTATCTAAACTCTTGGTTTTTCTAGGGCAAAAGTCATTGTATGAGAGTAAGAAAAGTTCTTTTCCTTTTTCCCTTCCTCCCCTCCTCATCCCTTGTTTCCACCAAGTTACTATTTTTTTTTTGCCATATTCACCAGCACTTTTAAGGAATGTTGATTGATTAACAGTAGACATCCCTATCTAGTTTCAATTTTTAATTCATTTAACTGCTGTATTTTAGTTTGTGTATTGGTTTGTGACATACTTTCTTTATAAATCATGACTTTTGTCATTACTTAATACCCTTTTAAAAATCCCATTTAGTCATTTTAACCTTTTAAATCACATTTCCGTGCCTATCCTTTTATTTCCGACATTGCTTTGTTGTTTTGTTTTATGTGTTTTTCTTTTCAGCAGAATATAGATAGGCCTTTTAATGGAATAATTTAGTTTCTTCATGTGTCATATAAATAGTTTTTTCTTCCTTTGCTGCATATTTTAACTTACAGTTTCTTTTATATGATTTTTGCTGGTTTGATCAATTAAAAAAATTCTTGTTACTTTGGAAATTCTACTGTATATTTTCATTCCATTAATGGTGACCTTTTCTTTCCCTGTACTCAGAAACATTTGTATGCTGTTATTTAAAAATAAAATGTGACTTTCCCTACCTACTTGTCTTTGCTGTAATAACTTCTATCTCCTGCTTACAGCCTTCCTCATTAAGGTGATAATTTTGGAATATTTTCACTTTCCTTTTGTTCTGCTTTCCCCATACCCAGCCAAGAAGCTTTGTTTGTTGAGACAGAGTCTTGCTCTGTTGCACAGGCTGGAATGCAGTGGCCTGATCTTGGCTAACTGCAGCCTCCACCTCCCGGTCCAAGCAATTCTCCTGCCTCAGCCTCTTGAGTAGCTGGGATTACAGGCATGCGCTACCATGCCTGGCTAGTTTTTGTATTTTTGGTAGAGATGAGGGTTTTGCCGTGTTGACTGGGCTGGTCTCAAACTCCTGATATCAGGTGATCCACCTTCCTCGACTTCCCAAGTGCTGGGATTACAGGCATGAACCACTGTGCCTGGCCTTCAGCCAAGTTTAGTAAGCTCCTGCTCCTGCTGTATTTAGCCCTTCTTCCAATGTTTTGATATTCCTGAGACACTTTCATATTTTCAGTTTGATCCTTAGCAGATATTACTTTGCTGTACACCTGTTTTGTTTCAAGTATCTTCTTTAGAATTTATTACGTTTCCATACAATTAATATTACTCATTTAGATTGAATGTATATTAACTACTGTGTTTCATAAAAATAAAACACTTTTTTTTTTGCATTTTAACACCTCTGAAATTGAGATATGCCTTATAATCGATGGTTTTCTAGAATTAGACATAAAATTATAATTTGGCAGGACTTCAATTTTCTTTTTTTCTTTTTATTTTTTGAGACTGTGTCTCACTGTGTTTCCCAGGCTGATCTCGAACACCTGAACTCAAACCATCCGCCTGCCTTGGCTTCCCAAAGTGCTACGATTACAGGCATGAGCCACTGTGCCCAGCCAGTGCTTGAACTTTCTTATCTATCTAGTGGAATAGATCCAGATACGTGAAACTGTGTATCTATAGAGAAAGCAGGTACTGGCATAGTCAGGGTTTATTTCTTACTGTTCTTGTCTCTCCTGTCCTTCCCCAGAGGTCTCTGTTCTAATTCATTTGTTCTTTAATCAGAGATCTTTCTCAGGTATTTTTCTATATGACATATGTGGGTGGTATATTTTCTAAGTATCCATACACATATTTTTTTCATGACAAGTGACAAATGTTGTGTTTCAGGATTGCTTTTTTCTCTGAGTTGTTTGTTAAAGCCATTGCTATGGCTTCCCTTGTCACGGTTGAGAAGTCTGATGCCTCTGATTTTTTTCCTAAGTACTGTGTTCTGTCTACCTGTAAGCTTTTAAAAATTTTTTATTACAGAGTTCAGGAATTTAGTAGGATATGTCAAGATCGGTGTGTAGAATAACATGAGTTCTTTTAATCTGCAGACTAAGGTCTTTCTTTGGCCTAAGCAAATTTTCTTCTGCTTTATTACTGCCTCTCTGTTCATCTTTCTTCAGCTGGTACTGCTGTTCATCTTATTAGATCTGTCCTCCAAGTCTCTTATCTTTTCTGTCGTCATTTCTGTTTTGTTGCTTTGAGCTGTTTTTTCCATTTGACCTTCCAGACCACAAATGTGGATCTTCGTCATGAGCCATTCTTCGTTTAATCTACTATATAGTTTTCTTGGGAAACCATGTTTTTAGATGTGGGAAAGCTTCTCTCTACTGTAGTTAAATCTCCCCAGCATCCCTTAATTTTTCTGACTCTTAGTGGCCTTTTACTCTCCAAGCAGCTCTATTTGGTTTTGGGTTTATTCCCTTCATCTTAATCCCTGTCTTTCTGGATGCTCAGCCTCTTTATGTGTTGTCATGTTTCTTGGTCAGCTCATTAGGGCCCAGGTCTGATTTTGACCTCTAATGAGTCAAGGAGATGTAGATGTGCCGCCTTCCATGTTCCCCACCCAAGAGTTATCAGATCTCTGTGTGGCCAGGCTGTTCTTAGAACCATTTGTTTATGGTCCTTGTTCTAGAGTTTCAAGAGGCTTGTCTCCAGATACTTGCCCAGGTCCTAAAAAATAAAAAAAAGCACACACTCCAGTTCTGTCCTCTGTATTACAAAGAGTGCAGGCCTTCACTTACATTTAGCTGTCTGCAGGTCCCAGGGCTGTGGTCTGTTGCAGCAGACAGATTGAAAATGGTAATGGAGAGAGAGAGGTGAGTTTGTGTCTGTTTCTGGAATCTTTTGGGGCCTGGATTTTTTGTGTTTTCTTTCCCATAATAGTTGGGGATTTTTTGTCTGGACTTACCAACAGTAGGAAAAAAAGCATTTGGCATGGAAACTAGAAGACCTATAAGAGTGATATATTACTGTTCTCAACTCTTTGCTTCTTTCTCTCTGAGAAGGTTGATGATACTTCCCTGTCTATTGCAGTGTGATTTGATTTGTTGTGTCTCCTGGTCCCATAGTCAGGCTTGATGTTACGACTTGGCCAATGGAGTATAAGTGAAAGCTATATTTTATCAGTTCTGAACAGAAGCTTTTTTTGTTTCTTTTATTTTGAGACAAAGTCTTGCTCTGTTGCTCAGGCTGGAGTTCAGTGGCATGATCTTGGCTCATTGCAACCTCCACCTCCCGGGTTCCAGTGATTCTTGTGCCTCAGCCTCCCAAGTAGTTGGGACTACAGATGTGTGCCACCGTGTCTAGCTTATTTTTTGTGTTTTTAGTAGAGGTGAGATTTTTGCCATGTTAGCCAGGCTGGTCTTGAACTCCTGGCCTTAAGTAATTTACTGGCCTCAGCCTCCCAAACTGCTGGGATTACAGGTGTAAATCACTGTACTGTGCCTGGTCCTGAGCAGAAGCTTTAAGAGGTATAGCAAGTTTCTGTCAGCCCTCTTGCTTCTGCAAGCATGTCCCAAATATGATCTGTTCTTCATTGGATTCTGGGTAAGAAGACCCTCAGGGCAAAAACCACAGCTTTGAGGGCAGCCATAGCCAACCCATAACTAACATGTAGTGTGAGTGGGAAATACACATGTGATGTATGCAACTGAGATTTGGCGGTTGTGTTGTTACTGTAGCAAAGCTAACTGATAAAATCTGGTTTAATTTCTTGTTTCTCCTTTTATTAGCTGTTACTTATTTTTCCTACCAACTTTAAAAATCTGAACCAGAGCCTACATTGTATTTTCTGTCTCTGCTGATTTATCTCTTAATTGGCTGATGTAAATGAACTGTGTTGTAATTAGGATCAAACACTGTTTACTTGTGTTGGAGTGTTTGTAAGTTATATAATGGGTTCCAACCTGTGTAACAACTGGAGGAAAAGAACCTAAATTGGGGCATTGCCTTGTGGCTGTTAGTTGCCGATTTATCAAATGGCCTAAATTCTACTCCAAATTATGGTTATGGAAGCATGGCTTTTCTCTAAATGAATAAAGCAGATTATTTGTAGATCTCAACATCTGGACAGTAGTGCTGTTTTCCATTATCATGAAAAGCAATTAATTGGGAAAGCATTTATGGAGTGACCTTCCAGAGCTGGAAATTCCCGGGATGTGTATATGTGCATATTTATCTGGCCTGTTGGTTTAAGTGATGAACAAATATAAAGAATGGGATTTATTTTTGTGTTTTATCCTTTTGTACATAATTGATACTCACTTTTCTTTTGTCTATTCTGTTCTGAAAACACTGTTCTAGCAAATATTGTAAATTAACAGTAGATGAGTAGAAACAGTAATATTATTATTTGGACCATGAACCAGAAGACCTGGGTTCTCCCCTAATTCTTTCAGTCATAACCCCTCCCTTCTCTTCCTTCCTTTGCCTTTCTTCCGTTCATTGATGCAATAAATATGTATTGATGTAATAAATATGTACTGTTATGTGAGATGCTGGATGTGATGAGAAGTAAGCCAGACATCTCCCCTGCTTGCATTATCAAGCTTACTGTCTTCTTTTCTGCTCCTCAGCCCCTTCTGTCTTCCGACCATACAGCAATAAAAATTGGCCCATACTGCATTACTACTAAGCCTCCTGGTTGCCCTCTTTTGTTAACAGGGCTGCTTTTAAAGGTGCCTTTAATACTGGATTGTTTTGGGAAAGTTGGGGGTGGTGCAGAGGGAGGGAGGAAGGAAAGAGGGTAGATGAGCAGGCAGATGGGAAAGGAGGAAGTTAGGGAGCTGTTCACACAGGGCCTAACCACCCAACAAGCCTCTTTTTATTAATATTTTTCATAATTCTTTTCTAATTGTAATTTTACATAAATGCACAGAGGATGTATCTATACACATGATTTGATTTGAAGATTAGATAAGAACTTTTCTTGTTCCTGGCTAGGTTTTAAAATTTTATTTTTTAGAATTTGGGAAACTGTCAATTAGAACATCTTTGTTACCAGAAAAATTGCTCAGAAATAGGGAAAGCCTGGATAAATAAGCATATGCCTTTGTGAACAAGGACATTTGATAGAATAGTAAGTAAAATAAAATCTCCCTTTCATTGTAGTATTTCTTGAGGCATTGGTCACTCATTTTTCCTCTCTCTTTGTTGTTGTCTCAGGAGAGAGATGCTAAAATGTGCTGCTGAAAGGGAGGGAAAGAGTTAGGGGTGGGAAAGGCAACAGAACTGTACACAATGATGTCATTCTCAGCTGTAGGAAAAAATCTTATGGCAACCTGATTATATTTGATAAAAGATTAAAGTCGCATGCAAATTCTAACTGAAAACAGCTGTTTCCTGACCCTGTGTGAGTTCTAACATTTCGATAGGAATTCTGGTTTTGAAATTTCTGAGTCTTAGGTACCTTCCTCGACTACTGCCTGGCTGTTTTCTTAAAGGACTTAAGTCAGTACTGCTTAACATACTGGAAATGACTGTGAAGAACCAAAAATGAACTTCTTTGTTTTCTTCTTACAAACAAGAAGTTTCATGAACAAGAATCATCCAGATTGCTGAGTGACAATTTTAAAAATTGTGGTGTGATCCACAGTTCATTCCAGGAAGCCAATGAAAATAAATGGATCATATGTATGTGTGTGTGTATATCTAATTAGATAGTAGATTGATTTTTAAAAACTTTTCAAGTGTTCCTGATTTTATTTAGAACCTCAACTAGCAAAAATCGGTCCTTTTTAAAACTTTATTTTTAGATGAGGTACAACTTGTATCTACTTGTGACATCATATTTTATATTTTACTGAATCAGACATGTGTTGAAAAATCTTGATAACATAATTGCCCTGCATCAGTAATGCTTACAGACTCCTGGAAGTAGGATGAACTCTAAAAGCAAATATTGAACATTAGCTAGGGGTCATTTTATACTGAATTTTGCATTAAAATCACTTCCTTCAACTGTGAAAGCCAGTGTGATTTTGTGATTTTCATTTTGATTGATTTGTTAATCTTGATACCTAAAAGCAGATTTCTGTGTGTTCTGATGCACCCAGATATTGACACTGGGCATTTTCTGAGGAAGATTATACTGTGGAAATGGTGATGCTGGGTCTGAGCCTACCATGTTAGTGTTAGGTTTGTTGAGGAGTATTTAGTCTATATGATGTAGCTAGAATGTCCTACACGTTAGAAATGATTGATTAAAGAAAAATTGTTTTATGAGGAAGAAAAATAGAAAGAAGCCATCAATGAGGGACAGTTAAATATTATGAAATTCTGTGCCTTGAAAAGAATGACAGATCTGTTAATATATTAATCAACATGGAAATCTCTCTAAGATATTGTTTAGGGGAAGAAAATTTTGGAACACATGCTAATGTTTAAAACAAAACAAACAAATCCTCAGAAATTAAAGCCTAAAACTAAATGTGTTGAGATAAATCAGAAGATTTATTTCAGATTGTTAATGACAGTTAACTTTGGTTGAACTTCTGTATATTAATTTTAATAACGCAAATGTCATGCTTTACACATACACTTTTATTATGGAAAATTTCAGATGTACACAGAGTAAACAGAATTTATAATATAATGAACCATGAAGTACCCATCACCAACCTGCAAAAGCTGTCAATATTCTGTTGTTTTTATTTCATTTATGTCTACATTCATTCTTTACCTTGACTACTATTATATTTTTTTACAGTATATTTTTAGGTAAAATTCTTACACATCTAAATGCACAAATTATATATGTACACTTTTGACAAACGTGTAGTCATGTAATCCATATCCGTATGATACTGAACATTTCCCTAGTCCCAGAAAGTTCTCTCATCTCCAGTCCCATTCTGCCTACCAGTTTATTTTTGCCTTTCCTGGAATTTTATGTGAATAGAATTATATAGTCTACACTCTTTTTTTTTTTCTCACCATGTTTGCTCAGTATAATCTGTGCAAGGGTTGTAAATGTCCCAGCAATGTATCACTAATTATTTTCATTGTATGACTAATATTCCTTTATATGAATACACCACAGTTTAGGCCTTCTCCTATTGATGGACATTAGCTGTTATGATTAAAGCTGTTGTGATATTCATGTATAAATCTTTTTGTGGATGTATATTGTTGTTGCTCTTGAATCAATATCTAGGAGTAAAATTTCCAGTTCAAATTAAAACCTCAGCAACGACTTTGCAAAGTTTTAAGTTCCTACCAGCAAAGTATGAACGTTGTGGTTGCTCCACATCCTCTGTGTTGTTTGATTTTGTCAGTCTTTTGATTTTAGACATTTTAGTGGATGATGACACCTCATTGCGGTTTTTAAAAAAGTATTTTAAAAACCGTGGTAAAATTGCCACTACCATAATCATAAAGTTTGCCATTTTAAACATGTAAAGTGTAAGATTCAGTATGATTAATTATGTTCGCAGTGTTGCGTAACAGTCACCACTATCTGTTCCTAAAACCTGTTTGTCACTTCAGACAAAAACGTTGTCCGCATTAAGTACAGAGCTTCCTGCTGTTCCCTTCCCCAAGCCAAACTAAACTTCGAATGCAGTTCCTTCACAAACTACAACTTCTAATGTAGCTTCTGTCTCTGTGAATTTGCCTATTCTAGATATTTCATATGATTATAATCATACATTATTTGTCCTTTTATGTCTGGTTTATTTTACCTGCCATGGTGTTTTTAGAGTTATCCATATCATAGTGTGTATCAGATCTTTATTCCTTTTTATGACTGAATAATATTCCATCCTGTTGTATGTATACACCTTATTTTATTCATTTATGTGTGGATGTACTTAGATTGTTCATCTTTTGTGATTTATGCATACAAGTGTCTGTTTAAGTCTTTTTTTCAGTTATTTTGGCTGTATACCCTGGAGCAAAATTGCTGGGTCATAACGTTATTCTTTAACTTTTTAAGGAACCATCAAATTGTTTTATCAATGGATTTTATTTATCATTACCCTCTTGACTAATGATATTGAATCAGGTGCTTATGTTAGTGACCTTCCTTTGTGAAGTGCTTGTTCAAGTCTTTAGCACATTTTAAAAATCAAGTTTTCTTTGTATTGTTGAAGTTTGAAAGTTCTTTATGTATTCTGAATGCAAGTCCTTTGTTAAATACACATCTTGCAAATATTTCACTCTGTGGCTTGCCTTTTAATTAGGTATATACCTCGAGGTGGACTTGCTGGATTTTATGGTAATTCTACTTTAATTTTTTTGAGGAAGAGTCATACTGTTTTCAAGTGACTGCAGCCTTGCATATCCCTTGTTCACTAACAGTGATACTTTGCATATCCCTTGTTCACTAGCATTGAACAAGGGTATCATTTTTTTTTAACATGCTTGTCAGCACTTGCTCTTTTCTGTTTTTGTTGATAGTAGCCTTCCTAAAGGGTTTGAGTTTATATCTCATTATGGTTTTTATTTGCATTTCCCTAATGGTAGTGAAGATAAACATCTTTTTATATGCTTGTTGTCTATTTGTGTATCTTCTCTAGAGTGATGTCTATTTAAATCCTTTGCCCTTTTAAAATCTGGTAGTTTTGTTTAATTCTTTATATATTCTGGATATTAACCCCTTATCAGATACATGATTTGCACATATGTTCTCTTATTCTGTAGGTTGTCTTTTTATTAATTGCATTCACTGATGGACACGTGTTTTTAATTTTGATGTGGTCCCATTTGTGTCTTTTTTTGCTTTTGTTGCCTGTGCTTTTTGTGTCATATCCAAGAAATCGTTGCCAAATCTGATGTTATGAAGATTTTCCCTGTATTTTCTTCTAGGGGTTTTGTGGTTTCAGGTCTTACGCTTAGTTCTTTCATCCACTTCAGTTAATTTTTATGTAGGGTATGAGATAAGGGTCCAGCTTCATTCTTTTTCATCTGGACATCCATTTTTCCCAATATCGTTTGTTGAAAAGATTGTCCTTCTGCTGGTCTTGGCAGCCATGTTGAAGATTATTTAACCATGTATGTGAAGCTTTATTTCTGGGCTGTTTTATTTCATTGGTCTATATGTCTTTCTCGATGCCACTGCCACACAGTTTTGTTCATTGTAGCTACTTTTGAAATCAGGAAGTATGAGACCTCCAACTATCATTGGGGTTCCTTGAGGTCCATATGAATTTTGGGGGTGGATTTTGGATTTTTCTATTTGTGCAGAATATGCCATTGGGATTTTTCTTAACGGTATATTTTGATGAGCAGAAGTTTTAAAATTTGATGTAAATTAATTTTTTGAAAGATTTTTTTTTCTTTTGTGGTTATTGATTCTTGTGGTCAGAAATTTTCTCCTACCCACACATCACCAGTTCTCACCTGTTTACTTTTAAAAGCTTTATGGATTGAGCTTTTGTCCATAGTTCTGTGATCCACCTCTCATTAATTTTTGTGTAGGGTTTTGAGGTTGGGGGTCAAGGCTTATTTTTATGCGTCTGGATATTCAGTTGTTTTAGTGCCATTTTTTGAAAATATTGTTTGTGAACACTCTCCTCTGTTCCATTGTTTTGTCTATCCTTATGCCTGATTATTCTGATCACTGTTTTGATTGCAGTAGTTTTATAGTAAATCTTGAAGTCAAATATTGTTAGTACTCCACCTTTCTTATATCTTTCAAGATTGTTTTGGTTATTTCACGTCCTTGGCATTTTCATGTAACTTTTAAAATCAGCTTTTGATACTATTGTAAATAAAACTTTTTTGTAAAAAAAAAAAAAAACAAAACAAAACAAGTGGTTTTTCACTTATTTGCTGCTAGTATTTAGAAATTCTGTTGGAGTGTGAGAGTGTATGTGTGTGTGTGTGTTTATGTTCATTTCTTAAGATTCAGCAAAAACAATCATGCCATTTGTGAATAGGGATGGGTCTGCTTCTTTTCAATCTTTGCTTTTTATTTCTTTTATATTTTTATTCCTTTTTCTTGCCTGATTACATTGACTAGGACCTTCAGCACAATGTTGAATAGAAGTGGTGGTACAAACATCCTTACCTTGTTCATGATCTTAAGGGGAAAGCATTTAGTCTGTCACCATTAAGAATGATATTAACCATACATTGTTGGAGGTGTATTTTATCAGATTGAGGAAGTTCCCTTTTATTCTTATTTTGATGAGCATTTTTATCATAAGTCGGTGTCAGATATTTAAATAGTTTTTTAAAACAGCGAAACTTGTTTTGAGGGCTTCAGAAGTATAATAAATTACAGACTAATTTGACATTGCCATAATCTTCATTACAAAATAGTGTTATATAGCTGGTACTCTTAACATGTAAATTGATATGTTAGGAGCCACCTCTGTCTAGACAAAATTACTGTGATGATTCTGTAAGAATGTAGGAAAAGAAAATCTAATCATCACCTTCAGTGATAACATTTATGACTAATGTACTGAGTTGTGTTTGGAGATACTCGTCATACCCCTGCCCTGTAAATCTGAAAGATTTACTTAAGAGTCACACTACTCATACTCATCTCCATTTCTCTATTAGGTTCTGTTGCTCACATGTCCATTTTTTGTATTCTTTGGAAAGATGCTTTAGGAATGTTAGCATGTCCTTATTAACCTAAGGAGTAAGGAGTAATTCACTTTCCATTTTCCTCCTTTTAGGTTAATTTCTTTTATTGGATATATGTTCTTTTCCTTATATACAGTGTAAATAAACGAACTGTAGTCATTAAATTTAAAAAATCAGAATGTATTTACTATTGGAATTCTTTCCTGCTATGTTCAATCCTAGCAGACTGGCTTTGAATGATTCTCACTTTTGTTGTCTTTTTAGGAATAATTATCGTTTTGGGACAAGGAGTTCTTAGGTCTTCAATTTCATTTGTCCCTGGTTGCTTCCAGGGTTGAATTGGAAAAGGTTCAGAGTAGAATGGCTTTGTTTATTGGTGGGACAGTTGAATGGAAAACCTTAAATTAAGCGTTGGAATTTGGAAACTGTCATGCAAGAAAAAGGAGACCCTTCTGTGAATCACTTGTAGATCTCTTGAAAATTGTAATGGGCCAGTCCTTAGATCCACTCTGCTATATATGGCAAGCCTACCAGTTCCATGGTGTTCTTCAGCTAGAGGTCTTGCACACAGTTTCTGTGATTACTTTTTAAATCTGTTGGTAGAGAGATTTTGGTTATTTCTGCCAATTATGAAAGCTTTTACAGCTTTTTAAGTGGACTTTCTTGTTCCTTAGGCTTCCTAGATCATTCATGGTGGCATGGCGTTCAGTGCAGCTTACAGTCAAGTCTTATTTTTAAAAAATATATTGCTATTGTAATTGTTTTATTGAAAAATAGAATGGTAGGGCTAAATGATAACTTAGAAATCGTATCTTCATATTTCTTCAGTTGTGTTATAAATGACTTTGCTACTTATTAAAGGACATTAGGTTACATTTATTTTAAGATCACAGGATTAGAGGCATTGATTGGCTTCAAAGATAATTCTAGTCCTACACTTGGTAAAAGGTGAAGTGTGCTCATAATGTAATTTTGTGCATTATTAGTGATGCCTAATGTGCCCTTCCTGTTTACCACACACAGATCTCATTTTATCTTATCCCTGTTTCGCCTAGAATCCTCGCATGCACTCTTGTATAGAATTATTACTCTGTTTATTACTAAATGGAACCCATGTTGAATTTTAGCAGGTTTTCCCTCCTCCATCTGTGTTTTTGGTGGTAGCTGGGTTTACTGCCGCTCACTTACTAGTGCCCTGGGTCTTAACAACCTTATTCAAACAAAACGTCTTAAATGGAGGCATTAAACGGGTCACAACAGTGAGCCATTTTCTAACTTTTGGTGCAATAAAATGGGTATGTTGTGTTTTGGAATATAAGACCTCTGAGTGCAGCTATTCATTTTCTTCATCTATAAAACATTTTAGAATAACAGCCCACATCTGTTTGGGGTATAAAATTCCACGTTTTGAAGAAACATCACTGTTATGTAACTTCAAGCCAGACATGGGGAGGGAGCTAGCTTTCTGATGGGCCCAAGTTCTGTAGACGTTGGGAGTAGTGTTTGTTTTAGCTATGGAGCTGTGTTTGCTGGCAGCCCATCTTTCACATGTGTAGAACACATTTTCATTATTGTTTCTTCGTATTGTAAATGACAACAAGTGTGTGATACAATTTTGACTTGAAGAATGTTTGAAAAATTTTTCCACATCAGGAATTTATGAGGGCTATTTCACTACTAGAAGTCAGAAGCACATTTAATTATTTAGGCATTTATAGCATATTTAATTACTTTAGACTGTCAATCTTCTTTTAGAAACTAAAGCTGGGATTTACTGTCGGCTCCCTTTTTAAAATAAATACCCAGTGGAATAGTATTGCCATTGCAAATGTGTTATTTTAAAATTATTTCTTTAAACTGAAGGAACAGCTCAGTGAATAACTTTCAGTGGAGGAAATGGGCAAAATGTTTAACGATAGAATTCAAAATCTAAAGTATTAAGTACCAAATAAGTGCAGATAACATTCAGTGCAATTTGTAGGTGATTTTAATTGAGAAGTGAATGATGCTAAGGTGGATTATTACAGTAAATTTTAAAGCTGTTTTCATCGTACAGGTGTGAAATATTTACCTTCTTATGAAAATGTTACCTATTTGTTTTTGAGAGGGGAGAATACAAAGAAGAAAATAAAAGTGATCCATAATCATACTGCCTGTTAGTCTTGTGGGGCGTATGTTACTACATATTGTAAACTTTAAAAAATTTAGAAAAGCTTTTAGAAACCTATTACACTGTTAAGTTTTTGTTTTGATAATTAATTGGAAATGCAACACTTGAGTTTCAGAATGGACAGTGTCAGATGCTTTTATGTTTTTGTGATGATAAAAAACTAAATTTAAATACTCTTATGGAACTCTGACATTCAGGGTGAGCTGGCTGCCTGTTTATGATGATAACAAACTTCTCTGAGATCGTAGCTTGTCAAATTAGTCCAGGCTGTTGACGTTGATGTTTTTTCTCATTTACATTTCCTTCCTGAACGGTAGACAGATGATTTTCTTTCTGTGATCACTGTTTGTCAAACTTGTGGCTATCAATTGCTGTAGCTGAGTAGGACAGATGATGCTACTCTTTAAATTTCTAATTAAATATAAATATTAAAAAAGAAAACCAATGCCCTCAGTTCAGATGAAGGTAAATACCCATTAATTCCTCCATAATTGGGACATGACTCCCGTGCCCACCACCCACATATAGTGATAGTGATAATGTTCAAAGTCCACATTTACTTTTCCCTTGCGGCTGGGCTGCCTGTGGAATGCCAGTACTGGGCCTGTGGAATATTTGTGCTCTTGGGCATCACCGCATCAGCACCCGCCCTTCCCCGGGCTATGCCTGGACATTACTTCAGCTGCTGGGTGGAGTCCACTGGTGTTTAGACAGTTTTGTCTTAGGAAATATGAGATGGGTTTCTAAGTTTGAATTTCAGAAAATTTAATAACAAATAGATTGTACTGCGGGTGAATTTATATGCAGATAACTTAGATGTCTCCTGGGGATAATGATAGTTAGACAAGACTCTAGTCAGATTGTCTGGGCTTCTTACCACCTAGCTGCCTTTAGGCAAGTTACACAGCGTGTTTGAACCTCAGTCTCATCAACTATAAATCAAGGAAGTAATACTGCCTAACTGTCTCAGCGTGTGCTGTGAGGATTCAGTGAAGTGAAACTTACGAAGTGCTTATTAGCAGAGTACCCTGGCACACGAAAAGTGTTGATGGTTCTAGCCTTTATTGTTAGACAGCTAATTGTAAATACTGAACTCTACGTGTGGCGATTCTCTTGACCACTCATGCTTCATTACTACAGATGACTCTCCTCCCTAGCTGTGCCTGGGACTTGATCGGCGCTCAGACCCACGTCCCCCTGTGTTTTGTTAGACCTTCTCCACCTCCCCCAGCACTGACTGACTTGGTGATCCTCCCTTGGGGGATGCAGGCTTCCCACTCCTACACTGGCTGCTCTGTTCCTAGAGTCCTGTTTTTAAGGTTGGAGTCTTGCAAGTGGCTCTGTTTACTTCCTCTTTCTTCCTTGCCTTTTTGCCCTCCACCTACCCTTGCCCTCGCTCCAGCCTCCTCCTCCCTCTTTTCTCCCTCTCCTTTCCTTTTTCTGCCCGTCTTCTGTCCTCTCTGCGCCCACACTGTGTGTGCCCCCATCCTCTGCCTCCGTGCTTTATTTCCCCTCCTTCCTGCTCCCTTTTTGCCCCCTTTTTCCTCTCTCCACTCTCTTTCCTTTTCTTCTACTCCTTTGTCTCTCCCCTTCTCTTTCTGCACGCCCTTTCCTCTCTCTTGTCTCCCCATTCCCCTAACGCTTCTTCCCCCACCTTCCCTTACCTTCCTTTCTCCTCCCGGTTTCTCTTTTAAATGCTAACACTGACTGCTAAGAAGTACACAGCCTTGGCACTTAAGCACAAAAATGTCAAGTCCTAAAGTTTTTTTATTACTATGGGAAATATTTATTTTGTCATTTCAGTAGCTAGACTCTTGTGCTTCTCTTTCCATTTCAGAAGGGCTTCACAGCATCATTTTATATCCCTTGGGCTCAAAAAGTTAGAAGATCACCAGGCTCAGTGGCTCTTGCCTGTAATTCCAGCACTTTTGGAGGCCAGGTCAGGTGGATTGCTTGAGCTCACGCGTTTCAGACCAACCCAGGCGACATGGTGAAACCGCATCTCTAAAAAAATAAAATAAAAAGTTAAAAAGTTACCTGATTGTGGTAGCATGTGCCTGTAGTCCCAGCTACTCTGGTAGCTGAGGTGGGAAAATGTTGTGAGTCTGGGAAGTCAAGGGTGGTGATCGTGGCGCTGCACTCCAGCCTGGGTGATAGAGCGAGACTTCATCTCAACCAAAAAAGAAAATCCACAGACTACAGTTTAACTCTTTCTGTATTCATTATGTATACTGTACCTGTGGATTTGTTTGATATTAGCTTTGTTATAAAGTTAAAATGAAATAATAATAATCATAGGCTCATATAGTCATAAGGTAAGCTTGGCTCTTTCTTACCTAATTTATTTGATTTTTTTCTCTCTCTCTGCAGATTCCTTTTTCTTTGGTCCAGTTTCCCTTATGGGAGTCCTTAAAAGTAAGTTTCTCAATCTTCACATAAAATTTCTCTCTAATTATAATATAGCTAATAGTTTGAGTGTGGAAGAATAGAACATAATGTTGACTCGAAGTTTGATAAGTCAAATGTATTAGCAGTTGAAAATACATTTTATGTGTGATTTACTTGGCATTTCAGCCTTTTAAACTTGTTCAAGTGGCTGTGCTCCGAGGAAATAGGCATAGCAGGGGGCACTGAAACCCATAGATAATAAGAAAAAAACTTAGCTTTACTTTTTTCTGTATCGCCATTCTTTCTCCCTACCCAGTTAAATTTCATTTTGCTTCGGTGTCTGTGTGTGTGTGTGTGTGTGTGTGTGTGTGTGTGTGTGTAGAAGTTAAAGAGTTACAGTGAGGGTAAATGGACGAGGAAAAATGCAAAGCCTTGAATACATGAAGGCTCAGCTTCCCCCACACCCCATATAAGGAGCACTTGCACCAGGAGCAGCAGGGTCTCAGGGCTCTGACTGTCCCTTCCATCTTGGCTGCTCACTCCAGCCAAGACTAGATGCCCCCAGAGGGAAGGAGCAGAGTGTGGTGAATTGTGAGTCAGCCTTGGAGAAGGTCAGTGAGCTGTTTGAAAAACCAACATGTTTTAACCATTAAGGACATGGGCAAATATTTCATAACGAAAACATCAAAAGCAATTGCAACCAAAGCAAAAATTGACCAGTGGGATCCAATTAAACTAAAGAGCTTCTGCACAGCAAAAGAAACTATCATCAGAACGTTCAGACAACCTACAGAATGGGAGGAAATTTTTGCAACCTATTCATCTGACAAAGGTCTAATATCCAGAGTCCACAAGGAAATTAAACAGATTTACAAGAAAACAAGCAGTCACATTAAAACGTGAGCAAAGGACATCAACAGACACTTCTCAAGAGAAGACTTTTCATGTTTGTTGGCTAAATGAAAAAAACTCAACATCACTAATCATTAGAAAATTGCAAATCAAAACCACAGTGAGATACCATCCACGCTTTAATAATCACAATGGTGATTATTAAAAAGTCAAGAAACAACACATGCTGATGAGGCTTTGGAGTAAAAGGAACACTTTTACACTGTTGGTGGGACTGTAAATTAGTTCAACCATTGTGGAAGACAGTGTAGTGATTTCTCAAAGACCTAGAACCAGAAATACCATTTGACCCAGCATCCCCATTACTGGGTGTATACCCAAAGGATTATAAAGATACATACATGTGTATGTTGATTACAGCACTTTTTACCATAGCCAAGACATGGAATTAACCCAAATCCCATCAATGATAGACTGGATAAAGAAGATGTGACATGCATACACACACACACACCATGGAATACTATACAGCCATAAAAAAGGAATAAGATCATGTCCTTTGCAGGGACATGGATGGAGCTGGAAGGCATTATCCTCAGCAAACTAATGCAGGAACAGAAAAGCAAACACTGCATGTTCTCACTTATTAGTGGGAGCTGAACAATGAGAACATGGACAGAGGGAGAAGAAGAACATACAACGACTGGGGCCTGTTGTGGGTTGCATGGAGGAGGAGAGCATCAGGAAAAATAACTAATGCTCGCTGGGCTTAATACTTATGGGTTGACAGATGGAGCAAACCACTATGACACACATTTACCTGTGTAACAAACCTGCACATCCTGTGCACATACCCTGGAACTAAAACAAACCAAAAAGCCAACACATTTTAAAAAGCCTATATTGGAAACATGCAGAGATGTTGCATTGGTGTTTCAGCTTCTGGTGCAGTGATAATGAAAACTTTGGGCAATGATATGAATTGTGTGGGTCTTTGTCAGCATTTTAAAGACCATAATAAAGAAGAAGACAGTAGAGGGCATCTTACATGGTAAGAGTCTTATTTTGTAAGACCTTGATGTTATGTATGTGCGCACACACATATGTATCTGTACTAGGTTGCAATGTAAAATGTATTTCTCACTGTGGATAATGGTCCAAAAACTTTGAAAGCCCTTGTTCAAGTGAAAATGGTTCATAAATGACCAGGCTGTAAAATATCTAGGTAGGCATTAGCTAATACAAACATAAAGGAATTACTCTCATAATTTTATAGATTTACTGGGCATGGAGTGCTCATACAAAATGTCTTTTGAAGAATATCATAAAAATTATTTAGACCTGGAAATAAATTCTGTCCAGGTTATATACTAAAGGATACCAAATTAAGAAAAAACTTTACTCTTTAACAGAGTAAATTATGGGATATTAAGTATTGAGAAGTATTTCTTATAAGTGATCTGATTTTAAGGAGTAGTAGTGCTCGTTTAATACAGTTTTTTTGGTATTCCGTTGTTTTGTTTGTTTTGCTGTTTCCTATGCGGTGTGTGGTGAAAATAGAGTTCTCAGACAGCATTTCAGGGTATGATGTAACAGCTATCCAATGAGAAGGTCACATTCCATTAGCATAACAGCTCTCCTTTTTAGTGTGTGACAAAAGAACAATGAAGCCAACAGCTGTCCAGCAAACAAGACTTACTTTATTAGTGTCTCAATAACCAGCATTCACACAACTTCTGCACACTCTAACATCCTTTTGCCCTGCAAAGGAATGTTTTGAGGCCTAAAGAAGGAAAAAGCATAGTGTTTGTTTCTTTTCAATATTAAGGACATTTGTAGAATTCTAGCTAGTTAAGAAATGTCCAGAATTTTTCAGAGTAATTATAAATGATAATGCCATGACTTAAAAATTCTCTTTGAGCAAATGTTAAGATGCTGCAATGTTTTTTTTTTCTTTTTCTGTCAAGTCAGGTTTCTTGAGGAATACGTAACATATGATAAAATTCACCCTTTATACATGCACATTTTTATGAGTTTTGATAAATGTTTACAACCACCACACCAAAACAGAGTATTTCCATCAACCCAGAAAGTTCCCTCATGCTATGTTGTAGTCAGTACCCTTCCTGCACCCACAGCCCCTGTGACCCACTATTCTGTAGTCTTCTCTTTTCCAGAACATCATAGAAATAGTTACAGAGTACTGTTATATCATCTTGTGCCTTGCTTCTTTTACTTAATGTAATACTTTTGAGATTCATTCATGTTGTTGCTTGTACCAGTAGTTTGTTTTCTTCTGTTGCTTTGTAGTATTCCCTATATATATGGATATGCTACAGTTTACTTATGCAGTAGTTTATACACATTTGAGTTGTTTTCCAGTTTTTGATAATTATAAATAAAGCTGCTACAAGTACTTGCATACAGTATTGGGATGGATATAGGTTTTTATTTCTCTAGGTAAGAGGCCAAGAGTAGCATTCCTGGACCATAAAGAAGGTATATGCTTAATTTTAGAAGAAACTGAAACTGTCAAGGTGTTTTCCAAAGTGGTTGTACCATTTTGCATTCCCACCAACAGTGTATGAGAGTTCTAGTTGCTCTACATCCATGTCATTTCTTGTCACTATCAGATTAAATTTTTTTCCAGCCATTCTAGTATGTGTGAACTGGTATCTCATTGGGGTTTTAATTTGCAGTTCCCTCGTGACTAAATAACGTCGAGCGTCTTTTCATATAATAGTTTTTAAACATCTGAATGTAGAATCACAATGCTTTTGTAGAATTCGACAGTTTTGGAACTTTAAAAATTTTTGTGTTTATAATTTTATCTATTTAAACTTTTCCAGTCATGGAGATTATATTATATGAGAAGATTTCTCCACTGTGTTTGTATATATATGGAAATACTACTATTTAGGAAAATTTTTCTCAGCCAAGACTAGCAGATTGCATACACATGGCACTGCAGGGAGTGAGGGGCTGGAGGTAGTGGCAGCTACTGTTGCCTTAAACTCAACTCTGTCTAAAATCAAAGTCATCATCTTTCTTCTAAAATCATGTCTTCCTGCTGTCTCCCATTTCTATTAATCAGTATTCTCCTGGCTACCTGGTCTCAAGTCTCAGATTAAAATTTGATTCCCTTGTTTCTCTTTCTCCATGTCACATTAATCATCAAGTTCTGTTGACTCAACTCTTGGGACTCTGTGGTCACATTTTACTTGGTTCTTAGTACCTTATCTTTGCCTACATCCTAGTAGGTTCTCTTCTTTCTCATCCATTCTGCATTTTGAATGTGTGTGATCTTCCTTAAACTTCTCTTTCAGTAACACTTAGGTTCGCAGGAACATGAAGTTGTTGGCACTCTAAAGTTCACACTGTGTCCTTGACCGTTTTTTTCAGTCTCTACCCTGTACTTTGTGTGTGTGTGTGTGTGTGTGTGTGTGTGTGTGCGCGCGTGCATGCGTGCACAGAATCCTTCCCCTCCAGCCAGAATAGCCTCCTTACTACCTCTAAATATGTTCCCCCTTCCCTGTTATCTGACTCCTTTCTGAAATATGCTTCCAAAGGTCCAAAAGTGATGCATCATTCAAAGCTCAGTTCAGTGTTTGAGCTCCTGCTTGAAGTCTTCTAATCGAGGCCTTGGAGATTTGCCCTTACCTACTGCAGATTTGTCTGTGTCACTGACTTGTATTTAATCACGCGCTCTTCTGTGTTTAAAACATCTTACAGTGTTCAGATAAGGCCTTAACCCCTTCTATTTACAAATAAATGACACCTGCTGTCATTGAGCCTCTGTTGCCTGTCCACTCTGATCTGGACATTGTTGCATCTCACAAGAATGCAAAGATGAATAAGAAATGGCTTAATGCCCTTGAGCTGAGAGTCCATCAGAGCAGCACACAACTCACTGATAAAAGTAGTGTGTCTCTAATTGCAGAATACTCACTTGTTACTACACTACATCATTACTTTTGTTTTTCTTTTTTTATAATACGTATGCTTACCAAAACATTTTAGATGAAAGAGGACAAGACACCAGAAAGAGATGGGGAAGCAGAAATGGTAGATTATCATTTCCAAAGCATTAGAGAAGATAATTTTCCTTGAACATTTGTATTTACTTTAGAACTGTATGACAGCCCAGTGACAGCCCAACAAGAGAAACACGATAGATTTCATGGTTTTTATTACCTGACAAAGAGCTGTAGCTTGTAATTTTATCTTATTCCTTGGCTTTGGATGCCATCTTTAAACCAACTTGCATGTGTATAATTCCATGGCAAGCCCCTTCCTCTGAGCGGCAGCCTCAGATGACCAGCTGCCTAGTTGATATCCTCACTCAGGATGTCTCTGGGTGGCCAGATCAGAACAGAACTGGCACTTTTTATTTGCCTTCTTCCCAATCTGTTCCTTCCTAGTTGTCCGCTTCTCAGTAAATAACACAGTTGTCTGATGCTTGTTCAGACAGAAACTTAAGAATGATTCCAGAGTTCTGTTCTTTCATCCCTCATCATGTAGCCCATCAACAAGTCTACTGTTCAAGCCTCTAACTCACCCCTTGTTTGAATTGCTACAGTGGCCTCTCAAATGGTCTTCCTCACTTCACTTCCCCAAAATACCTTCTTCACATAGCAGCCAGAGTGATCTTTTAAAGAAATGAATGAGGTCAGGCACAGTGGCTCATACTTGTCATCCCAGCACTTTAGGAGGCTTAGGCTGGAAGATCACCTGAGCCCAGGAGTTCGAGACCAGCTTGGGCAACGTAGACTCCATCTCTACAAAATTTCTTAATAAAAACTATCTGTGAGTAGTGGTGCACACCTGTAGTCCCAACTACATGGGAGGCTGAGGTGGGAGACTCATTTGAGCTCACCTGGGCGACTGAGTGAGACCCTGTCTCTTAAAAAAAATTGAAATAAGAAAAAGAATGAAATTAGATTGTACCACTCTCTGCTAAAACCTGTCCATCCCTTTTAAAAAAGAATAAACCTAGAGCTTAAGACCCGGCTGTCAAGGCCCTGTGTAATCTGGCCTCCATCTGCCTCATCAGCCTTATCCCGTGCCACTCACCCACTGTGCCCAGCCATGCTGCAGATGCTCCGGGGTCCTTACATTTATAAATCTCCCTGCTAGAAATATTCTTTCTTCCTTCGTTCTATATACATCATTTTTTAGGTATGTGATAATTTTTTTGTATTTTAAAAAGTTGACAAATAATATCTGTATATTTCTGGTGTACAGCATGATGTTTTGAAATATATAAATGGTGTATATGTCTTTATCGAGTGTCTACTGTGTGCCAGGCATTTTCTGAGGTCTGGGGATAGTGATGAAGAGGACTGGCACAAATAACTGTCCCCATGGAGCATTCATCCTAGCTCTTTCCCTAGGCCTCTCTCATATCCCCTTCCCCACTCCTCTCTCATGTCTCCTCTTCCCCATTCCTCAGGCCTTAGATCAGATGTCACCTCAGAGAGACATCCCTCCCTTCTTCCCTCCTCTGTAATCATAATACCTATTTATTTCCTTACTAGTGTTTTAATGACTTAGTTTATTTAGTTATGCACTTACATCACCTGAATGATTATTCACAGCATCAATGGTGTGATGAACAGACACTGTGTGCCAGACTCTGGGTTAAGCACGATGCATTCATTACTGTCTTCTTCACACCACACGCAACGCAGAGAGGTGAGCCTTGCTGTTATCCCCACCTTAAGACCAGGGAAGCAGGATTCCATAAGGTTGTCTCTGCCATAGTAGCCTGAGCACCTTTTACCGTGTGTTGCCTAGCCAACGGGGGACTCAGGTTACCAGGTGATTTTTTAGTGATGCTAACAGCCATAATAAAAGCAACAACAGCCCACATTTTTGGAAGCTACAACACGCCAGGCACTGTAGTAACCACTTTCCACAGATCTTCTCCTCTTCATTTCTGTGACAGTCCTGTGAGGTAGGTGCTGGCCTGGTCTTTGTTCTGTAGATGTGAAAATGGAAGGAGAGTTTGAATGCCTTGCTCAAGGCCACAGGGATACTAGAGGGCACAGCCAGGATTTGAACTCAGGTTGATATTCTTAATCACTTTACATGTAATTATGCACACCACACATGATGTCTTTCATAATGTTTTTGCATTTTCATAAACCGAAAGTTGATTTAAAAAAAGTTGAGGTGGTATTAATAGTCAGCTCATTGAAGGCATTTCTGTCAATTGCATTGATTCCTTAACTTGATGACATGTAGCTTAGAAAGCCTGGCCAGCATGTTTCTTAGACCACCTCTCCCAAGCATCCCTTGCATCTGCTGAGCTTGGGCAAGGATTAAACCGTGCTCACTTGAGTCAGTTCTTAGAGACCAACCATGGAGAGCACAGATAAGGTCACAGTAAAGAGTTCATCCAGAACTACATTTTCCACGTGCTTGTGTTGGATCCCCACAGGATGTGCTTATTGGAGGAAGGAACTGTGTCTTCTGTTTATTCTTTATGGTTCTGTCTTTTACACAGCAGGTGTTTACGTAAGTATTTGCTAATTGTTTGAAGGTTAGCATTCTTTTTCAAGTTCAGTGCAAAGTTGGATAACTTATCTTCATTAACTGTTTTATTTATGCATTCCTTTAGAGGTATGTTCACAGCCGTAAAAGAGTTTTCCCTTTTTAACCATACAGGTTTTTCCTTACCAAGCTTTAAGTCAAAGGTGAGCATATTATGAAAGGATATGGTAAAATTTCCTGTGAGAATGTCGTTTTTTTCTATTGTCTTAGTGTGAGACATCAGTTAATAGTGCAGTGTGGAGAACTGTTAAGAATACTGTCAGGTCCAAGTGGTTTTGCTTACAGCTACAGGGTATTACTAAAGCAACAGCTAGATGAGATGTAATCTTTAAGCTAAGCAGTATTTAAAGCAAAATGAAAATAAAATCAGTTTGGTTTTGTAAGACAGCAACATTATGCTAATGCTTTTCTAAGATGAAATCATAGCTTTGTAAAAGAAATCAGGGACCAATACATTTTCACTTCACTTATATTAATAGATCAATGTATATAATAATTACTTAGATCTCTCTTTTGTGTTTTATAAATATTTTAAATGTGCAGTACTATATAAAAACTATTTTCAAGTTTAAGAGTAAATAACACTTTTTTCTTGTTGATTCTTCTTTTAATAATAGTTAAAATGTCTACCATCACCCTACCCACAACAAATTTCTCTGATACTTTTAGTGGTATAAAGAAGGTAAGAGTTAGAAGATGCTCGGTGCTCAGGGTCTGCAGTTACACCATTTCATGCGACAGGGAGAATCTGGTGTCTTCATAGACATGTTTGCTCAGAACAGTTTCCTATAATACCATCGTAAAGATTGAAAGGGAGTGGCGAAAGACTGAAAATGCCAATGTGTCCTATGATTTTTACCACACTCAGCTAGTATGAAAAATTAAATATAACTTGTCAATATGGAAGAAACTACCTGAAAATAAGAACAAAGTACATTTTAGTCCAGGCACAGTAGCTCACACCTGTAATCCCATCACTCTGGGAGTCTGAGGTGGGCAGATCACTTGAGGTCAGGAGTTCGAGATCAGCCTGGCCAACATGGTGAAAACACATCTCCACAAAAAAGACAAAAATTAGTGGGATGTGGTGGTGTGGGCCTATAATCTCAGCTACTTGGGAAGCTGAGATGGGAGGATTGCTAGAATCCAGGAGGCAGAGGTTGCATTGAGCCAAGATTGTGCCACTGTACTCCACCATGGGCAACAGAGTGAAGCCCTGTCTCAAAATAAAAATAAACGGAACAAAGTACGTTTTAAACTTTCACATCAGCAATCAAAGCAGTCTGAGATACTGTTTAAGATTTTAGCAAAATCACATAATGAAGCAGGCATCTTTTAACAATTCCAAAACTATAAGAAAGTTTGAATTCTTAATTTGCATCTTAGAAAGTATGGGACACATAATAAAAAAAGCATGAGAACTCCTCAGCATCCTTGCATTCAAATTATAAAGGTAAGAAGCAACATTTTCCGGTTTCTAGAACAATTGAGAGAGTTCCATATAGGGAATGTAAGAATTGGAAAAGCATGAAACTCCTACTTTTAGGTGAAATTCAGTGAGTAAACAAAATGTTCAGGAAATGTTTGTGTTTTATGGTTTGGCCAAGGAAAAGATAAATAGAGATGGTGGAAAAAAAGATGACAAAGAAGACCAAGTAGGGCAGGAAGAGTATCGTGTGTCTCAAAGGCCCAAGAGGATGGATGGAAGAAAAGGCTATGGCTCCTGGAGCCCTGGCCCCCTCTCCCAGCTCCTCAGTTAGAGCTGGGTACCCAGCTGCCCGGGCTGCCTGCTGTGGTTACAGTTGTGGAGCCAAACTGGTAACACCCAGCACATTCCTTGCAGGTTCTCTTAATTAAACTAAAGGTAAGATTTAATCTTATGAGTGCAGTAGCCTGGAGGTAGTGGGCTAGGGTCCTTTGTAAGGAAATAATAAGAAGCACACCAGAATTCCTCATTTCTTTCTTTCAGGCATTTTTCTCACATTTATGCAAGTTTGTGACTGAAATGAGAAAAATAGAATCCATCAAGATAAAAGGTTCTTGGGATGAGTCATATTGATTTCTTTTGGCTGAGACGAATTTTCCACACTTCAGTTTAATCAGATAATCAAACATAAATATATATTTAGAAGCACTTAAAATGCCAATAATGATTCCTTGTTCCAAGGAAATACAAGACCTTGCCAGCGTATGATTTTCAAAAACCCATCTGTACATTCACATGTAACCTCCTTTAACAAATGGGGATAAAAAGGAGAGTGTTAGCTGTTTATATTTGTCTTGGGACCTGCTTACTTGTTATTTATGAGCATTTTGGAGGTTTGTTGAGTGCGTATAGTTTAAGTTTGCGATATGATAGTTCATGTGCTGCTTCTAGGTCTTGCTCTGCCCCAGAAGGCTTCACCAGTTGACCATAGCCTTCATTCCAACTGAGCCTAAATAAACATGGGAAACCATTTTTGCACATCTCATTATAAAGCATTGTCCAGTTCAGTAAATGCCATTTCTGATTTACAGGGTTCTTTATTGAACCAAGAGTGAAAATTTAGGATTGGCCCATTCATGTTTTCTTCTCTTCTTTACACAAGGGTAAAATGATGAAATACTGCTTACATGGTAGGTGTTCATGTAGGTAGCAAACATCTACCTGCCTTCTTTATATTAGGAATCGTGCGGGGCCCTGTGGGACTCCAGAGATGAAGGTTACGAGGTCTGTCTCCCTTAGAATCAAAGGCAAGATGAGAGAGCTATTAAAGGGTGGTGAAAAAAACAAGTGACTACTTTCTTTTAAAACATTTTTCTGGTGCTTTTTCAGACAAAAGCTTGTCAGTATATCTGTTTCCCATTAAATAGGTCTTGTCAGTGTAAATCCTGCAGCTCTTTTATGTTAACCATTTTTGATAAAAATCTTTTTAAAAAGATTGTCCCATACGTAAGCATAGCAAACCAAGTGTTCTTTTGCAGGCAAAAATATTAAAAATAATCATACCTGGGCCAGGCACGGTGCCTCACACCTATAATCCCGGCACTTTGGGAGGCTGAGGCAGGTGGATCATGAGGTCGGGAGATCGAGACCATCCTGGCTACTTAGAATATAAAAAATTAGCCGGGTGTGGTGGCACGCACCTTTAGTCCCAGCTACTTGGGAGCCTGAGGCAGGAGAATCACTTGGACTGGGGAGGCAGAGGTTGCAGTGAGCTGAGATTGTGCCACTGCACTCCAGCCTGGGGGACAGAGTGAGACTTCATCTAAAAAAAAAAAAAAAAAAAAAAAATCAGACTTTTTCTTGGTGACTCATAATCAATGTCATGAGCATCAGTTAAAATAATTTGTTTCATTGTGACTATTACTCAGTGATATATTTAGATGTTGTCAATGGGTTTTGCCCTACCCCAAACTAATGATATGGTTTGGCTGTCTCCCCACCTAAATCTCATCTTGAATTGTAACTCCCACAGTTCTCACGTGTCAGGGAGGAACCCAGTGGGAGGGGATTGAATTATGGGGGCACGTCCTTCCTGCACTGTTCTCCTGACAATGAATGAGTCTCACAAGATCTGATGGCTTTAAAAAACAAGAGTTTGCCTGCACAAGCGCTCTCTCTGCCTGCTGCCATCCATGTAAGATGTGACTTGCCCCTCCTTGCCTTCCACTGTGATTGTGAGGCTTGCCCAGCCACATAGAACTGTAAGTCTGATTAAACCTTTTTCTTTTGTACATTGACCAGTCTCAGGTATGTCTTCATCAGCAGCGTGAAAATGGACTAATACAACTAAAAAGATATCAAACCACAAGTAGAAAGCTCAGAGGATCCCCAGTCAGAATAAATGTCCCCCCAATAAAACCTAGCCCACACATATCCAAAAATAATGCTGTATAAACTCTAAAACCTAAATATTACAAAGCAAACTGAGCATTTTAGTCCATCATGCTTTTGCTTAAGAATAATAATGATCTTTGCCTGTAATGACCAGCACAATTATTAGTTTAAGACTTTCTTATACGTTCTTATTATCTTTACCAACTTATCTAGAATGCAAATATCTAAATATCTCAGTCAGCCAACATATATTATTACCAAAAACAAGGTACAGATCAATGCATATAAAGTTGATGCTGCTTGCACATCTTGGAACAGTTTCAGTCCAGCTGCCATTATAACCCAAATCAGCCTATGTACCATAAAGGATTCTTAATTATCAGTTAGGTATATCTAGTTTTAATTATGAAAAGTGGTGCTATATGAAAAATTCATTTTAGCCTGTTAGCCACTGGTTCATATTGTAAGAGCCACGGTATGGCGGAAATGAAAGCCCAGTTATGGTTCCCAGTTAGATTTGAAAGTCTTTTCGGTTTCAGAACTTTCTTTTAGAAATCTCTTTTTTAGATATAATAGTATGTGAGTACTTCACAGAGAGATGGTTCATCTGATTAAATCATAAAATTATAGGCAGCTGTTGCTTTGTTGTTTTAAAATATGTGTGCAAAAGCTAACAATAGCTTGAACGACTACAGTACGGAAAGTATTTGCATGAAAATCATTGTCTGCTGTGTTTAATCGGTTCTAAACTTCTGATGGTAAACTGACGGCAGTGAGACCTACCCAGAGGATGATATCAAGAGCAAGCCTAGGTTTGAAAAAAGTAAGCATTATCCTTTCCATTGTTTTAAATTTTGTCATCTGGTGTCACTAATTTGGAATTGAGTAGATGATTCTGTGCACATACCTATTGTACTATAAAAAGCATGTAGTAAGAATTCATCGACTTGTAGGGTTGCAAGCCATATAACTGCTTTTGATTAGAGCAGCTAAAGCAGTCCCAAGTTGTAAGTTTTTGTTCGCTGGAGCCAAAACACTTATTTTCAATTTGTTATTCATATGACAATAGTGCTTATTTGGGTGGGGCTTTTAAAAGTGAAAAACAAAACCTTTTCTTCATGCTACACTTTAATAGAAAACACCTGGTCTGGGCTTGGACTCCCAGCCATTTCATAGTATTGTGCCTGATGTTTGCTTTCTGGCCTATGACTACTGGTACTAATAGCTGTTATCTTGAAGTGGGGTTGGGGGAGCCAAACTACTTCATGCTGTTCCTCTGATAGGCTTTTAGCAGTAAGTGAAGAATCACTTGAGAAATTACAACCTAATTGTTGTTGTAGTGATATCACTGAGCATCCTAATGAATAATAGAAATATTAATTTTAAAAGTCCAGCTGATGTTTAAAAATTGCTTACTTTTAAACAATAATTATGATGGTGAAACTAAAACTCAATTAGGGTCTGTATCTTAGTTAATAATATTGTACCAATCTCGGTCTTGTGCTTTGGTAATTATACTGTGGAAGCTGGATGAAGGATATATGGGAACTATATTATTATTATTATTTGAGATAGGGTATTGCTCTGTTGCCCAGGCTGGAATGCAGTGGTGTGATCACTGATAACTGCAGTTTCAACCTCCTGGGCTCAAGCAATCCTCCTACCTCAGCCTCTCTCGTTGCTGGGACTCAGGCCTTTGCCACCACATCTTGCTAATTTTTAAAATTTTTTGTAGAGACAGGGTCTCCTTGTGTTGCTCAGGCTGGTCTGAAACTGCTGGGCTCAAGTGATCCTGTCACCTTAGACTCTCAAAGTCCTGGGATTATAGGCACAAGCCACAGCACTTGGTGGAATGCTCCTGTTTTTGTAACTCTTCTGTAAATCTAAAGTTATTTCAAAATAAAAGTATCATACAACCTATTCAGAATGTTTAAGGAAGCTTTACTTAAGAAAAATTACCGAAGTGAAACTAAGAACATTTTTGACTGGTGTTCTCATTACTTAAACTTGATATTTCTCATTAATGTTAACCATAGATTCATGTGAAAATTTCATTTATACTGTAATTACAGCTACTTGGGAGGCTGGGGTGGGAGGTTCGCTTGAGACCAGGAGTTTGAGACCAGGCTGGGCAAACATAGCAAGATGCTGCCTCAAAAAAATAACCGGGCATAGTGGCACTTGCCCATAATACCAGTTACTCAGGAGGCTGAGGTGGAGGATCACTTAAGTGTAGAAGTTGGAGGCTGCAGTGTGCTGTGATCACTTCAGTGCACTCCAGCCTGGGTAACAGAACAAGATGCTGTCTCTTAAGTTACTTACATTTGAACAAAAAAAGAAAATGGGACATTGAATTGGGATAAATAAGCAAACACCAGGGAAAATATGGCCCCTTGCTTTTTAAATTTCTTACTGTTATTTTGGTACACAACCTCCACCATGAGTTGAGACTCCAATACTGCTTCTTTCCATTTGGGCCCCCTTTATGCCCCTCCCCTCCTCTCTAATCATCTGTCTGCCTGGACAGAAATGATCATTAGACCTCTGCGGCAATGAAATGACTTATTTGGGTTGAGAAATTATGGAAATTTTAAAAATTTTGTCAGGTCCTTTATAAAAATTTCTATTATAAACCCACATTATTTAAATTCATTTTATTAATATCAAAGTATTTAATAACATGTGTATTCTGATGTGTTTGACTAGAAGTTGCGCTGTGTATGATAGTGAGGAAACAGTGTTGCATATATACTGTGCTATTTGCAAAACGAACCAGCCTCAGTTTTTCCACTTAATGTCTGTGTGACCTCAGGCAAGTTGCTTAGCATCTCTTAGCACTTGCCCCTCAGCTTTTTTTTTGTGGAGAACAATACACTTCTCAACATTGAATGAGATAACACACATATAATCTTTAGCATAGTGCCTAGAGCATTGTAGGTAGTCAGTAAATCCTACCTAATATTGTCGGTTGTAATCATTTATATTGTTGCCTACAATATATTTTTATTCCACATTCCAGTCTAAAATTATGTGAATGCCATAATCAGTAATACGTAGTCTTTCTATGAGTAATGTCTTCCAGCTAGAGTGTTTTATTACCATCCTGTTGTCCCTTCAAATAGGTAAGCAAATAAATAATTTCAGAATGTTTTCATAATTGATGTATAATGTTTTTTTTTTTACCAGTCAGGTTCTTGTTATTGTTGTTTTATGAATTTAAAGTTGCACTCAAATGAATAATTTGTAAATAACACTCATCTTTTTAGATTGGTCTCAGTATTAAATTTCTGAGGTTCTGTATTCAGACAATTCCTCCTTTTAAAAAAATCATTTTAATCTAATTTAAGCAAGTTGTTTTAGACATTGACATAATTTGTTCATTCACTTGGATAGTTTAATCATTCCAGTAGAAATTGTGATTTGCTTGTAGAAGTGTCTCATGAATGCTTACCTATGTGTCAGCAGACAACTGTAGCCTGTAGATCCAAACCCATGTGTTTTCATGCCCACACCAGAGTGTCCCATCCAGCTCCTAGCTTTCCTACTCGCTGTTTAACCTTTGGCAAGTTACTTAACATCTTTGGGCCTCATCTTTAAACAATTTTTTTTCTTAGAGTTGGGATCTCACTATGTTAACCAGGCTGGTCTCAAACCCCTGGCCTCAAGTGATCCTCCCATCTTGGCCTCCCAAAGTGCTAGGATTACAGGCATGAGCCACAATGTTTTTGTCTATAAAAAGACAAGATAATAAAAATTACATACACCTCAGAAGATTGTGGATGTATGTAAAGCGCTTCACACCCAGAACATGGGAAGTACTGTATGTTCTATGTAAGTGTGTATTGTGGTTGTTGTTACAGTCATTCTTTACGTCATGCTTTGTGTTTGCCACTGACGTTTCTTAATCTCAAACATTTTGGGTCTTCTAGACATTTGTTTCTTTTAAGATACTTGTTAGTATCCATTTCAAATACCAAATTATTTCTTTATATGTTGTTTGTGGGCTCATTATTCTGGCCAGGTAACAGTGGAAAGTTATGCTTATCTTCAGAGATTCTATTTTTAAATGGTATCTTTAGCCATCTGAGTCTGTTTTGATTGTGTTTTTTTTTCCCCCCGGCAACCAATTTTTTTTCTCCCTAGATTGTAACAGGCACCTCTGTGAAGCTTTCTCTGTCACCTCACTTCTCTCTTTTATAATCTTCTTCTGCCCCCACCATACCTTCCTCAAATATTAGACCTAAGGAATGTTATGTTTTCTTTCCTTGACTACAGTACCTGACACCTAGTAAATATTTGTTGAATTTATGAATTACATAATATTGTTGATTTCTCATCACATCCACATCTTGTTACTTACTTTTGCTTATAAACTCACCATTATTACCAGCATTTTAAGTCTGTTTGGAGTAGCCTTCTGCTCTTTGGAACCCGTAAAGATATCAGTAGATTAACTGAATATGACCTTTAGTCATCAACAGAAATCTAGTTTATATTTTGCATTGCTTTTCTAATGAGTTGGTGAAGTAAGTATTAGTGTTAAAACTGGCATTAGCCTGATGAAGTATACCCTTTGCCACCTTAGAAGTAAAGAAAAAGTGATTCCACTGTCTTGTTTCTTATTTATTCTTAATCCAGTGCTTGTAGGAGCTCTGGAGAAAAATCATCCTTTCTATTAAAGCATACAGATTGATTTGCAAACATTAGAGCATTTTCTGAAAATATACCAGTTACTCTGTTTAATGGCAGTATTATCTTTAGAAACCTGTTTCTTGTAAATCTTTTCTTAGCTTATCTACTTTCACAAGTAAGGTGACAAAAATCTATTTGATAGCTGCACTCTCAGTGCAGTAAATTGAATTAATCCTCTTTGAGAGAATCATTCCTGTTCGTATGGATAGAGAGAAATGGTGGAGTCTTCAAGCCACACACTGTCACTTATTTTAATTTGTTAGATAACGTATTCACTTAAGTTGTGAAAGTGGACAGAGTAAACAGGGTCCTGCACCTAATGGTTCATTTATGTGGCGTCTTCTTCATCCCCTCAGCGACTCTCACAACTTTCCAGATACAGTTGTCAGTGGGGAAGTATTTAGAGTAGGAAATTAAAATGAACTTTGCTGTTTTTCTTATAGTTATAGTTGTGGTGTATTTGATTATCCCTAAAAAGTCACACCACTCTCAGAAAGCCATTTCACTATTCTAACCATTTAAATTAGAATAATCAAGAGGTCTTTTTTGGTAATATTTGTGGTCACTATTGCAGTGCATGCCATTATGCTGAAGGTCCTACTCAATTTAGGCAAAAACGAAAATAAACATTAAAAGGTATCTTAATTGGAAAGGAAGTAGTACAACTGTTTTTATTCACAGATGATACGGTCATCTATGTAGAAAATTTGATGAGTTCTATTTAAAAAAGCTATGAGGATGGTAACTTTAGCAGCTGAGTTTAGCAAGGTTTCAGAATACAAGATCAGTCTACAAAAACCAATTGTGTTGATAATCAATTTCTACATATTCTCAATGAGCAACCGGAAATTGAAATTTCAAAAACAGTACCATTCGCAGTAGCATCAAAACATATGAAATACTTAAGGATAAATTGGACAAAACCAGTGCAAGACCTGTATGCTGCAAACTACACAACAGTGTGGAGAGAAAGTAAGACCTTAGTGAAATGGAGAGGGATGCCATGCTTATGAGAGGAAAAGCCCTCAATATGAACAACCGGTTCTCTCCAAATAATCCATGGATTCGGTGCCTCCCAATCCTAGTCTGAGCTGGTTATTTCATAGAAATTATTAATGTGATAGCAAAATTCATATGGAAATGCAAAATATTTAGAATATTTAGAAGAACTTTGAAAAAGAACAAATTTGGAAGACAAATACTACCTGATTTCAAGATTCATTATAAAGTTACAGTAGTGAAGAAAGTATGGAATTGACATCAAGATAGGTCTATAGATGAAAACAGAGTAGAGAGTTCAGAAAGAGACACACATATGTGGCAAATTGATTTTTGACAAAAGCGAGAGGAAAGTTCACCGGAGAGATGATTATCTCTGCCAGTCACTGAAACAACTGAATATCCATATGTGAAAACCCAAGTAACTTCAGTCTACAAATTGTACCATAAATAAAAATGAACTCAAAGTGGATGATAAATATAAATGTAAAATCTGAAAACATAAAATTTCTAGAAGAAAACACAGGATCAAAAAATCTTTGTGACTTTGGGTTAGGCAAAGATTTCTTAGATGTGACACCAAAAGCAAGATCTGTAAAAGGATCATTTGGACTTCATCAAAATTAAAAACTTCTTTTCTTTGAAAGACACTGTTAAGAGTGAAAAGACAAAAGAAGACTAGAAGAAAACATCTATAAATGAGCTATCTCTAGGATATATAAAGAACTACTAAAATTCAGTCATCGAGATACGGTAACCCAATACAAATGTGCAACACATTTGAACAGACACTTCACCAAAGAGTATGTTGTGGATGGCCAATGAGTACATGAAAAGCAGCTCAACATCATTAGGGAAATACAAATTAAAACCACAATGAAGGCCAGGCATGGTGGCTCAGTCCTGTAATCCTAGCACTTTGGGAGGCCGAGGCAGGCAGATCACTTGAAATCAGTTTAGCACCAGCCTGGCCAATATAGTGAAATGCTGTCTCTACTAAAAATACCAAAATTAGCCAGGCATGTTGGTGGTCACCTGTAGTCCCAGCTACTCAGGAGGCTGAGACAGGAGAATTGCATGAATCCAGGAATTGGAGGTTGCAGTGAGCTGAGATGATGCCACTGTACTCCAGCCTGGCCAACAGAGCAGACTCCATCTCAAAAACAAACAA
The DNA here is from genome assembly GCA_963573385.1 of Cacajao melanocephalus. NCBI lineage: Eukaryota > Metazoa > Chordata > Mammalia > Primates > Pitheciidae > Cacajao > Cacajao melanocephalus. The sequence continues at coordinate 42,282 of CAUYLG010069816.1, forward strand.
ACAAAAAAAACCTACTGAAATGACTTTCTTTTCAAAAACTATATATTCAAAGAAAAAACAGTGAAATACTATAACACACTTACTAGAATGGTTGAAATTTTAAAGTGTGATGATACTAAGTATTGGGAAAGACATGGAGAAACCGGAACTCATGAGAATGTAAAATGGTACAACTGCTTTGGAAAACAGTTTGACAGTTCTTAAAAAGTTGAATATATACCTCCCATGTGATCTAGCTGTTTTACTGCTAGGTATTTCCCCGAGAGAAATGAAAGCATGTGCCCACTTACAAATGTTCGTGGTGGCTTTATTTGTAACAGCCCCAAACTGGAAAAATCCCGAATGTCCATTGACAGGTAAATGTGTAAATCACGATATATCCCTACAACAGAATATTACTAATGAAAAGTCAACTACTGATATCTGCTTGACATGGTTTAATCATAAAATAATTCTGAATAAAAGAAGTTGGATTTTAAAAATATATGATTACAATTATATAACATTCTAGGAAAGGCATACTAATGTAGAATGACAGATCAGATTGCTTGAGGGTAGTGAGGAAGGTCAGGAAAGAAGGGTTACATAGGGATAGAAGAAAACTTTTGGGTCATGAGTAAGTTCACTGTCTCAGTTGTGTGACGATGATGTTTTGTGTGCGCACACACACACTTATGTATTCTCTGAAAATTGTTTGAGCACTCTAATGTAGCTGTCACTCTCATTTCTTTGACTTGTTTTACAATGCAGTTGAGTCTTTGGGAAAGTCACTTACGTCATCAGAAAAGAATGCCACCAAAATAGCTTCTCACTTAAGTTCCCATCCCCAGAGCTAACCCACAGGAGGTTCCGATAAATTCAAATATTTAATAACTTGTATTTTTCTTTCTCCTTAAACACAGGCCCTCTGGTCCTGGAGGCAGGATCATGTGGTGGATTCTTGGCAGTCAGCAGTCTGTGGAGCTTTTGCAGGTGCAAAGGATTATATTGTACTGGGAAAGACCAAAGAGGGGGAAAAATGTGAAAATATTAACTATGCAAAAACAACATTCTTTAGAAATTCCAGGTTGTTTAGATGAAGAGCGCTCTATTAGTTGTTTGAGAAAAGCATGTGTCCTAGGGAAAATAACTGCTAAAATGTTTAGTGTCTGCCTGAAAAACAACCAATTTGTTTTTGACAAATTTTTCTTTTTCTTTTTATCTTTGTTAAAGCCTTCACTCAGGCCCTGGAATTATCTTAAAGATGATTTATAAAGTCCTCTATGGGAAGAGACTTGCTGTGGGTGCAGGGCTGACTGTGCAGCTGTCTGCCTTGGGCAGTGCTTAGGGGGTTTAAGTGATTTCTGCAAAAGGCAATGATTCACGGTTTGTGTGACATGTTTGACAGCACTGTAGATTAACTAGTGTCAGGAGAGCAGAGGCTCCTCCATAGCTTACTGAAGGCTAAACTGTTCTGTGTAGGAAGTATGGAGATCTACACATCTGGGCATTTGCAAGACATTAAAGCAAGAGCAAGGTGACAATATGCAATATGGTGTTATCCATCACTAAGTCATATGAATTTTCCAGTGAGGCTTTAATGAGAACTAAAATGGTTTAAAGAGATGTGATATGTTTAAAAGCCTAAGAGAGAAGTATATTTGGTTGTTACAAAGTTAAATGAGAATTATAGTTGAAATACAATGGAAATTTGCCAGAAAATGAAACTTTTAGTTGAGATGTGAAGCCAGTAGGGGAGGTTTGGGGTGTTAACTTTATTGGAAAATAATTATTTTCCAGTTTGTTTAATGGTCATTGGTTTTTTTACTGTCGTGATTGGGAAAACAGAAAACGTACATTTTATGGGATTCTTTATTAATAATTAGACTTATTTGACTTGTAGAATTGATAATCAAAAATAAGAATTTTGCCTCTAGACATGAAACCAACCTAGACTGATTATGATGGTAATTGTTTCCACATGACACAATAGTCATTAGCTGTGTTAGGTAGGTAGGTGGTCTTGATTCATTTTCCAGAGGTCAGGAGTCATTCCCCATTCCCTAAGAGAGAGGTGCATTTTTTTGTAGACTGTCTCCTGGGCCCTGGGGACAAAGTGAGCGCATTATGGAAATTCAGTCATCCTGGATAAGTAAGGCTACTTCTTAAAGTTAGCAATACTATAAAACTTTCATGTGTTGAAATAAGGAGAACATATTGTTTGGTCCTCTTCCTTAAATACCCAATTCAAAGATTTGCTTGCAGAGACATTGTTACTATTAAGGAAATTTGCATTATTTACCATTTCCTTTTCTGAATAATACTCTGTAATAGACACTAAGCATTTAGATTGTCAGAAGGAGGGGGAGAAGGGAACTTCCTATCAGATGTCCTCTGTGTGGTAGGATCCTACCATCCAGGCCCTTTCAGTTGAGGTGGTTCTCCTGGGGAGTGTGGCAGCATAGCCAGTGCTGCAGTGATGCTGAGAGGTGGAGAAGGGGAGCGAGGTGCCCACAGCTACACATCTAGCACAGGCTGAGCTGTGTGACTTGCAGGATTGTCAAGTCTCTGTTTTGTCCCCAACTCAGGAATGAGACTTTGGGGCCCTCCCGACTGCCAGTTTCCTTACTGTAATGTAGAAGCAACAATTCCTGCCTTAGGAGATTATTTCAGGGCTTGAGATAATGTATGGTTAGTACTCTGTAGAACCAAGTCGATGTAAGGAATTACTACTGTTTCAGTAAGAACAACCAACATGCAGAAAATGAAAACCTACTATCACAGTAATTCACCTTCTTGATTGAGTGAAGGAATGTCATATCAATAAAGTTACTCTACTGAACAATCTCCTCTAATAGCTTGCAAATTTTGAAATGCCTCCAATACAAGCATCTTATTTTTTTTGCAGAAGTTCTGATAAGTGAAGGAGTTTGTCCAAGGCCTGCAAAAAATCCGTTGTCGGTAGATCCACATATATTTAGCAAAATATAAATATATTTCTTATTTATGTCCCTTATTGTTTTGAAATTTTATTTGGTACAAATGTTGATCTAGAGGAGCAGGGTTACTGTTTTAAAACATTTCTGAAAGATAAACATCACTTGAAAATATTCCAGTTTGTGAAAAAGTGAGGTTCTGTGAGTTGCAACATGGTGCCTTACAGAGTATAGAGATGAACGATGTGTTGTGCGGTCGCTTTAAAATACTTACACACTGCCTTGCAAACTTGACCCTTACATGGCCATAAAGGGAGTGAGAAAACTTACCCTCAAATGAGAAATCCGAGTTCTCATCCCATGTGCTTTTCTGAGTTTAAATTGGCTAAATCATTGCAGATGAACCCTTCTGTGTGCCATCCTGGGCACTCTTTCTTGCTCATGTTGTTTTATTAACTACTTGGCACAAGTATCCAAAAATGTCCCTTGACATTGGAGGTGTTGATGGCTTTTCATGCTCAGAAATTCCCTTGGCTTCTGGTCAGGGGGTAAACTAGGGGGAAAAGAGGACTTTGCCAAGTTCCGTGCTTCGAGTTACCATAATGCAATCTAAGCAAGCATGACATTTGCTACTATAGTGATATTCCGTACTCTAGTATATTTTGGTCAGTTTCTCATAATAAACACCTCTGTACATTCTCTAGGAGAGAAGAGGGTGGGGGAGAAAGAGGCAGAGAAAGAGAGATTGATTGCAATCTCTCCATGGGTTTGAAATTCTAGAATAGGATGAGGGATTATTTGAGTAAAGAATGAGACGGCCTGACACAATCTTTATTAAAATACAAACAGAAACCATTTTCCTTGTTGTTGATGTGGAAGTCTTCCACATCTGCACACTTCATTGGAGGTCACGCATAAGAGGGGCACGGTGGTGCTTTTGTCCCTCCCAGACTTATTAGGGGCAGCATAGGATCTGGAGGAGCAATGAATGGCAGCAAGGTTGCCCAGGGTTTGGGGACTTCCCCACTGCTGCCCCTGCATTCTTAGCTGCTGCTCAGGGATGACAGCTCCAGCCTTATTATAGGAGGGTGGCTGCTTTGTCTTTATGGCGGAAGGTGGGGGGCACAGTTAGGGAATCTGCATTTGTTCCTCAAGGAAATATGAGATACAGTGCTATCATAAAATTGTAGTTTCCCCGGAATCCTGTCCTTGAAAGCAGTTAGCCTAACATTCAGTGCAAACTTAACTCCAGTGGAGACGATAGAAAACTGTTTCACAAATGCTTTGGATATAAAACCAGCCTAGAGTTGCTGTACCAAATAATTATTTCCTGTCTAATATGTTAGAATGTTCCTTGTATCTGTTACCAGTAGCTTACAGTGCCCTTAAATAAAACACTTAAATAACTACATTTTAACTGAAAGTCCCGGCCCCAGCCCTACCCCGTGATGACCATTATTCTAGTCTATTATCTTCACAAGTCTTCCTTACAAAAGCATTGTGAGGTCTGTGAGTTAAGAGAAGTCTTTGATATTTGAGACAGGCAAATTGATTTATTGGCAACTTACATAAAATTCCGCTTCTCTCATGGTAGTAAAGTTAGGACTTATTGAAGCATATGTGTTTCTGTCTGTAACTTTTCTTCATATTAATTTTATGAAACCTAAATCTCCAAGAGAATATTGGCAGGCATCCACACTGAAGGAATGGTAGACCTTTGCTAATGGCCAAAATAAGTTTGATTTGCAGTCACTAAATTTATTAGATGTTCCTTATCAACCTTTAGATCTTAAATGGTTTAGGATCATTTGTGAACATTTTCACATATGAAAGTTGGTTTTAACAATTGGACAGATTTTAAATTGTCTTATCATATATCAAAGCGATTATGTAGTGGAACAAGTACTATTTTTGAAGTCATGATACACGCAACAGTCCCAGGTCCCATACCAGCTGTGTGGCCTGAGCAAGTAAGCTGGTTGTAAAATGGGAATAGTAACACCTGTGCAAATGAGATCAAATAATCAATGAAAGTGCCTAGTGCATTCCTGGCATGCCATATAGGAAGTAAGCACCGCAGATATTAGCTCTTATCTTTACCTTTTCCTGCCTTTCAGAGAATGAGTTGAAATTTTCAGTTTATAAAAACTATAGAGCAGGGCACCGATTAAGTGTTTTCGAGTGCCTGCTGTGTGTGCTGGTCTAGAGATGCAAAGAAAAATCACTTAATAGCTCTGTCCACCTAGGAAAGAGTTAATTACTTAGTGATTACTGCCGTGAGCCAGATGCTGTTCCAGACACATTGCATAGGCCCATTTAGTTCCCATGTCCTAATACTGTCTGCATTTTACAGATGAGAAAACTGAGGCCACTAGGACACCAGTGGCTGAGTCCCAGTTCCGGAGGCAACAGAGTTAAGATCCGTTCTCAGCTCCGTGCTAAGTAAACTCTTCAAGTTTTTAGCCTCCATAAGCCTTGATTTCCCCACCTGTAGCATGGGGCAGTAAGAGTCCCTAGCTCATAAGGTACTTCAGCTAGAGAATAAGTAATTACCTTAGGCCAGACAACTGGTAGAGCAGGGATTTAAGCGTTAGTCTTTCCAACTCCAAAGAAGGGTTCCTTCAGGAGAGACCCTGCTGCTAGTAAGGGAAACAAAACCAAATCTGTTATTTCGGGGTATGGGAAGTTGGGGATAGTAGAGCTAGTTGCCATTGCGTCTTTTTCCCTGTTCTTCCTTTCTTGGGGAATGGATACACACACACACACATGGATATGAAATGTTCATGCATCCTATTGTGTAATTAAAAGTATATTTACTTTTCTAGGGCAAAATATATGGTTAAAAACAAAAGTGTAGGATTTCAAGACCAAGCCCACAACAATTTAAAAAACACAAGTTTAGCAAGTCTCTGAATTTCAGACAACTTCTGGATTTAAGACAGAGTTTTACATACTTAGAATTTGAAATGGCTAAACCAAAGGGGATTCAAATATTCACGTCAGTTGACAGTACTTACCCCGAAGGTGTGTGACATTCAAGGGTAACCAGAAATGGACCATGAGAGCGTACACAGGTACATCTTTCAAAGAGTCAGTGTCATAGTAAGTGTTACCATATGGAGGAGGTGGTATAATGATCTTATTTCAGCATCATATTTAGAAAGATATTTGGCAGAGATCAAATGACCTTCTCGTCCACAAGCCACAAGAGCGAGAAGGAAACTAGTGCTATTTCTGGAGTATCCTTCACACACGTGTGTCCTGTTCAGCCCTTATAACACTGTTTCTTTCCCCCTAGCTCATGGAAGCTGAATCTTTGTAATGCCTTTTAGGGTTTATTATTTCTGTCTCCATAGGGCCTCTTGGGATTTAGAATATATCTTTGTACTGTATTAAATGAAATCTTGACACCATAAACTTGGTTTATGTTAAAACAGAAAGTCCTTCAAAAAGTCCAATCTGTGTATAGTTCAGCCATCATGACATTCAGATAATGCAAACATGAGAGAGAAGGTAAGAAGGAAGCCATAACTTGTAATGCCTTGCTGAACTCATGCTAAGAAGATGTAGAAGAGAGCTTAGAAATGTAGGAACTCTGACTGGACTGTTGTCAGGAGCCCGTGAAGTATAAAAAAGCTTTACTCCTTTAATTCATAGAATCCAACCATGTGTACCAAAAATCCCCACAATGTTACACGTGACTCTATTCGTCCATTTTCCTACATGCAGATCAGAAATGATAGAAGCATTTTGGAGTCACTTTAAAGAACAGTGACCCAGGCTGGGCTTGGTGGTTCACGCTTGTAATCCCACCACTTTGGGAGGCTGAGGCAGGAGGAGTGCTTGATGCCAAGAGTTCAAGACCAGCCTGGGCAACATAGCAGGACCCTGTCTCTACAGGAAATTTAAAGATCAGCTGAGCGTGGTGGTGTGCATCTTTAGTCCCGGCTATTGAGGAGGAGGCTAAGGTGGGAGGATGGAATGAACCTAGGAGGGGAAGGCTGCAGTGAGCTATGATCACATCAGTGCACTCCAATGTTGGTGAGACAGTGAGACCCTGTCTTTAAAAAAAAAAAGACAGTAGCCCATAGAAAGTCATGAACCCTTTGGGAACCATTAGGAGCAGTGTATCTCACATACTGAGAGATCTGGCTCTATACATCTGTGTCATATGTGTACACATTCATCATATATGTACACATACACACTCATTAGATTGCTAGTTAATGAAAGAGCAAGGTAAATTGTGGAGCCCTGTATTTTTCCCCTGAGTGGGTAGAGCAATTTCTTTTACACGCAGTTCTGTATCACTGCAAAAGAAATGAAGCATGTGGATAGATGTTACATGTGCATCCTGTTCTTGCATCAGGTGTACATAATGACAAAGTGATTTGGGCAGAGTTAGGAATTCTAAAAAATTACAAAATTATCTAGTACAGTAAACAGTATCTCACTTGGGTGTTGGGTATTATTTGCACAGGTGGATTTGCCGCTGCAGTCACCACACCTCTAGATGTAGCAAAGACAAGAATTATGCTGGCAAAGGTAAGTGGTGAAATGATGGAATGGAGACGTTTCGGATGCTCGTATCTGTCAGCACTGGGACTACAGGTATATAAAGGGAATACAAATGGCTGCCATTTACCTGTAACAGCATCTTATGCTGCCTGTGGAAACGAACAAAACCGCCACCGATGGAATAATGTCCCCAGTGTCTATATAACATTGTACCATTTCACAATCATTTTCACCTATGTTATGTAAGCATGTAGGGCTGATAGGGCCATTGCCTGGTAATACTATCTTCAGATTAACTCTCTTTTTACTGGTGACAAACCTTAGTCTCAGAGAGGTTGACGAACTTCCTGCCATGCAGCAGGTAATTGACAGGCTTTGAACCTAAGGTTGCGATTGGCCTTAACTGGATGAGTTAAGACAGTTGTCAGAAATGTTTAAACAATTTTGTTTAAGAGAAAAATTGTTTTAAAAAATCCTCACTAGATGGAGAGTTGAAAGAATGCCATACACGTAACATACCTGCACCAAACCAAAACAGAAAAAGTCCTAGCTGTGTGGAAAAGTAGAACAAATATGGGCCAGATTTTAGTGTGGAGGTGGCACGATCCAAGCTAAGAATGTTGATGATGATTTAAGCGGAACATGGCACTCTATTAAATATGTTTATTAGCTGCTTAGGCAGGTTTCATAGTTGTACCATTTACAGTAATATTCCCCATCCTCCTCATATTGCTTCATAGAGCTTCTGCCTTTCTCCTGTTGAATAGTTGTTCATCAGTCATCTGATGAGCTCTGAAAAGCAGCCTCCCGTGTGGCATGGGCCACATCCCTGCTTGCCTGCGTGTCTTGAGTGTCGGTGCTTCTGAGCAAGCGAGCCAGGTCCTGACTGCCAAGAAGCTCCCTGGTATCTGACACTGTTCTAGAGGAGGGTGATGGGGAGCCGCGCGTCTGAGGATATCTAGGAGGCAGCTGTGTGATGAGAGCTTCAGAAGATAACGGGTTTCTCTTTGTTCACACAGGCTGGCTCCAGCACTGCTAGTGGGAACGTGCTCTCTGCCCTGCACGGCATCTGGCGCTCACAGGGGCTGGCAGGGTAAGATGAGGAATGCTCTCCTGCCTTTCTTCCTCTCTACCACTCCTTCTCCCTTAGCCTGACTTTGGACAAACACCTCTCCTTCCCTTCTGCTTATCTTCTGATTTGAGTTTCTATATATTGTGCAACATATGATGGTTAACGTTGTATATATGAGATAACATAGCAAATCAAATTGACAGAGTATTCCAGCCAGGCGATTCTCGGCCTTGCCCATCTTGAAACATCAAGATTCAAACATTCACCTGTGTGGCCCTCACCCTGGTCTGGGCTGCAGTGATAAAAAATGGGCTTCTGGTTACACAGTGCAGAAATACAAGGGAGTGAAGTTAACATTGTCAGAAGAAAGCATTTCTGGTTTTGATACTTTTAACTGTTACTAGTAACAAGTTACTTTCAACATACTAGAGTGCAGGTGGTAGGACTCCACAGCTAGCATGGAGTGAGAACCACTGTTCTTCAGAAGTGTCTTAAACTTCTAGCTTCATGTCCTAAAAAGCTCTCTGCAAGGTATTTCAACATTGCTTTGACAGCATAAACTTGTAAAGCCGCCTGAATGTTGGGATCTTGCAGGCATGTGAAATTAAGATTTTCTCTTAGGGACCATCTACCAGGGATTTTCTTGTAAGAGGAAAGCAGAGGCCTCCCTTCGGAGAGGGTCGGCAGCTGCCGCACGCAGGGTAGAGGCTGCTGCCTGGACTTCAGGTGTCTCCGCTGGCACTGCCACCTCCTCCTCCTGATGCCTAGTGGGATCACTTATTTGATTGTAGTTTTTGTACTTCTTTGGCAGTTTTAATCTCAGCTATTTGATGGTCTGGAGAATGTGAAGTAGGTGAGTCAGGCCCCAGTTAAGGTTTTTGTAGGAGAGCAGCACATCCTAGATTGAAATTTTCCATCTGCAAGTTTGAAAAGTAGGCGATCTTGGATGGTTTTGTTGAATGTGACAACTCTGAGGGATTGATGTTGAGTGCCTGAAGGGTGTCACAGTTTTGAGACAAGAACTGTGGCAAAGCCAGAGGAATAATTGGCTGTTGACGTCTAGTGAGCGTGGGAAAGGCAGCGTGGGGGCGTGTGTGCTGTAAGCCTGCCACTTAGGGCTACCATGTTGTGAGGAAGCGAGACCCTGGCTGCTCGCATCTGTGGCACATTCATTCTGCTGCCAGTTTCACAGTAAACAAAGGAACCATGTGAGAAAAAAATAAGTCTTGAAGCCGCTTAGCCAGTAGCAGGTAAAAGGTCCTTATGGGCCGGGTGCAGGGCTCACACCTGTAATCCCAGTGCTTTGGGAGGCTGCAGCAGGAAGATCGCTCAAGGTTAGGAGTTTGAGACCAGCCTGGGAAATACAGCGAGACTCTGTCTTTAACAATAAATAAATAGCCGGATGTGGTGGCATGCACCTGTAGTCCCAGCTACTCAGAAGGCGGACTGATTGCTTGAGCCTGGGAGATCAAGGTTACAGTGAGTTACAACTGCGCCACTGCACTCCAGCCTGGGTAACAGAGCAAGACGCTGTCTCAACAACAAAAAGTTGGTATGTGTTTCAAATAGCAGTTGGGCTAAATACATGGAGAAGTCACATGCAGTGGGTTTTTTTAGACTGTAAAGTTAAACTGCCAAATTTCACTGTCTTACCGATTTCAGTGTAGTTCATGTTTGATTCTGTGGCAACTGTTGGGCACACTTCTTCTGTCGACCTTCGCTCTGTGGAGCTGTGCAGAGCTGCAGCCCTCTGCCTTTTCTAGAGAGTGGTGACAGGTGGGGATGGCATGGTCGACTGGCAGCCTCATGGCCCCGAAAGCTGGCAGGAGTCATATTGAGTAGATGATTGAAGATAATCTTCCCTGTCCTGGTTGTGGCTTGTACTGTACTTGACATTATAAAACTAAACAGTGCCAGAAATACAAGCAGAGGAGGGATGTCTTCCTTGGGCCAAGGGCCTGTCCCTGTCCCCGTCCCCATTGTCAGCTCTGAAAAGGTCGTCTGGATTTTTGTGCCTCTTCTGAAGCCTCCTAAGTCATGGGCTCCAGTTAGTCTGTACAGTGAGGTCCTTAAGAACATTACAGACAGCAGCGGTTGTCACTTAAGGGAGTTTTAATTAACCCCTTATTAATGATTAAAGACAATAAATAATTGGACAAAAAAACCAGTAACAGAAAAACCTGGCGGCTGTTATGAACAGAGGTCCCAGGCACCCTCAGCCTGAAGGTGTCTCCGCCGCTCCCTCAGTTGGGTGTCCGGGTACACAGCGCTGCTGCCACCTCCTGTCTCCTCCCCTGGGTGCGCACTGAGTTTACCAGGTACTATTGGGTTTCTCAGCAGACACCATCTCCTCACCTTGGGATGGAATGGTGCTGCCCTCTCGGGGTCACGTCAGGTGGTGACCATTTGCATGTTTCCGTGTTGTCCACACAGGTGAAGACCTTGTTCTGGCACATAGTGGGAATACACATAGAAATATATTCTTAAACACCATGTGTTCATTTAGTCCTGTAGCCAGAAGGCAGATGGGAAGCCTCCCCACCTGGATGGCCCCCTCCTGGTTTTCTTCACTCATCAGCTGGCTTTCTGTTTTTGTTGACTGTGCTCTTTATGTGGTAGCTGCCGCTACTGTGAGCACCCTTCTTCCCAGCGCTGTAAATGCTTAAGTTTGCCCTCATTTAATTTGTGGGCACTAGAACACGGTCCTGCTCAATTCAAAAGTCTTCACCTGCGAGATTGGCTGGGGCACTCACTATACAAATTACTCCATGTGAAGGCCGTAATTACGTTAATAGATTCAGTGGTCATCTAGTGAAACCATAAACTGCTTCCATCTGCCTCTTGCTAGGAGCAGCTGAGCTTGTGAGAGGCAGAAGCTGAAGGGGACGCTGGCATTTAGAAGTAAGGTAGTAAAGACAGGAGAACTTTGTGGCCAGTGTGGTCTTCTGCAGCTCGGTTTCTGCTGGCAGCTCGGCTTCTGCTGGCATCCCATCTAGCACCCTTTCCTTCGTAGGGTAGGAGCCCGAAGGCTCTTCTGTTTTTCAGGCCAGAAGGACATAGCGGTAATGTATGAATTTCTGTCCTCACTACCCATCCCATGCAAAAACAATTTGCATGATGCTGAGCTGCTTTTTTTTTTTGAACAAGTGTAGTTTAGTTTTCAATACAATTTTCATGGTTATTTTTAGACAAGTAAAAGGGGTCCTTAATCTTATGTGCAGTATTTTAATGATTTAAATCCTTCGTTAGCTAACTATAAAGGGCCCCACAGAACTCTTCTTAAGCCTCCCATTTTCCTTAGAAGTGCTAAGTGCTGCAGAGTGAGGCTGCTCTGCCTCCCCCAACAATTCAAAGGTCTTGGGAGAAAGGACGCAGCCAGGTGCTGGGAGCAGCCTGCAGGGACCATCTTCCAGGCCACCAGCTTGCTTGTCACAGAAGCTTTTCCCGTATCTTAAAGGATGCACAGCTACTGCCGGCATAACTTGACCATTTTCAGTTTTCTTCCATAGACCTGCCCAGAAATCTTTTCACTTGCATATGCACTAGTTTGGCCTTTATAACTCTTCTGCTTACAAAAGTAATAGAGGCATACCTTGCTTGATTGCACTTCTCAGATAGTGCATTGTTTCCACATTGAAGGTTTGTGGCAACCCTGGTTGAGTGAGTCTTTCAGAGCCCTTTTCCAGCAGCACGTGATCACTTTGTGTCTGTGTCACATTTTGGTAATTCTCACCTTTCAAATATTTTCATTCTATCTGCTGTGGTGATCTGTGATCAGCCATCTTCAGTGCTACTCTAATTGTTTTGGGGCATCACACACTGCGGCCATCAAAGATGGCAAACCTAATTGACAAGTGTGGTATGGGTTCAGGCTTCGCCACCAACCAGCCATTCCTTATCTCTTTCCGTTTCCTCAGGCCTCTCTTCTTTGAGACACAGTATTGCAGTTAGGCCAATTAATAATCCTCCTGTGGTCTCTAAGTGTTCAAGTGAAAGAAAGAATCACACCTTTCTCATTTTAAATAAAAAATAAGGGCTGGGCATGTGGCCTACACCTGTAATCCCAGCATTTTGGGAGGCCAAGGCAACAGATGGCTTGAGCCCAGGAGTTCGAGACCAGCCTAGGTAACAGGGCAAACCCTGTCTCTACAAAAAATAGAAAAAATTAGTGGGGCATGGTGGTGTGTACCTTTAGTCTCAGCTGCTTGGGAAGCTGAGGTGGGAGGATCACCTGAGCTCAGCAGGCAGAGGTTGCTGTGGGCCATGATCGTGCCACTGCACATCAGCCTGAGTAACTGAGCAAGAGCCTGTCTCAAAAAAAATTAACAAATGAAAACCTGGAAATGATTAAATTTAGTGAGGAAGCCATGTGGAAAGCTGAGATAGGCCAGAATCTAGGCCTCTTGTGACAGCCAAGTTGTAAATGCTAAGGAAAGGTTCTTGAAGGAAATGAAAAGTGCTATCCAGCGAACACACAAATGATAAGAAAGTATAACAGCCTCATTGCAGATATGAGGAAAGTTCGAGTGTTCAGGATAGAAGATCAGACCAGCCACAACATCCCTTTAGGCCAAAACCTAATCCAGAGCAAGGCCCCAGCTCTCTTCCATGGAGGCTGAGAGAGGTGAGGAAGCCGCACAAGTCTGAAGCTAGCAGAGTTTGATTCATGAAGTTTTAAGGAAAGAAGTCATCTCTGTAACACAGAAGTGTAAGGTGAAGTGGCAAGTGCTGAGAAGCTGCAGCAAGTTATCCAGCAGATCTAGCTAAGATCACCGATGAAGGCGGCAACACTGAACAGCAGATTTTCATCGCAGATGAAATAGCCTTCTATAAGAAGAAAATGCCATCTAGGACTTTCTTAGAGAGGAGATATCAAGGCCTGGCCTCAAAGCTTCAAAGGACTGTCTGACTCTCTTGTTTAGGGGCTAATGCAGCTGGTATGTTTAAGTTGAAGCCAGTGTTCATTGACTTCTGAAAATCCTAGAGCCTTTAACAGTGATGCTGAATCTGCTCTGCCTCTGCTCTACAAATGTAACAACGAAGCTTGGATGACAGCCCATCTGTTTACAGCATGGTCTCCTGAATATTTAAGCCCACTGCAGGGCCTACTGCTTAGAGGAAAAGATTCCTTTTAAAATATGACTGCTCATTGACAATGTACCTGGCCACCCAGGAGGTCTGATGGAGATGAATGTTGTTCTCATGGCTGCTAACACAACTTCCTTTCCTTAACCTGTGGATAAAGGAGTAATTGTAACTTTCAGGTTTTATTTAAGAAATAGATTTCATAAGGCTTCAGCTGCACCAATAGTGATTCTTTTGCTGGATGTGGGCAAAGTAAATTGGAAGCCTTCTAGAAAGGATCCACCATTCTAGATAACAGTAAGAACAGTGGCTTCATAGGAGGAGGTCAAAATATTGACCATGCTGGGATGTTGGAAGAAGTTGATTTCAATCTTCATGGCTGACTTTGAGGGGTTCAAGACTTCAGTGGAGGGAAGTACATAACTGTAGATGTAGTGGAAACAGCAAGACCACTCTAGTTAGAAGTGAAGCCTGACGATGTGACTGAATTGCTACAGTCTCATGATAAAACTTGAATGGATGAGGCGTTGGCTCTTACAGATGAGCAAAGAAAGTGATCTGTTGAGATGAATCTGCTTCGGGTGAAGACATAGTAAACGTTGTAAATAATAAAGGATTTAAAATATTTCATCAATTTAGTTGAGAAAACAGTGGCAGAGTTTGAAACTGACTTCCATTTTGAAAGAGGTTCTACTGTAGGCAAAATGTATTGTGTGCTACAGAGAAATCTTTCATGGAAAGGGTCCCTCAGTGCAAGGATTATTATTTTTAGAAAGTGCCACAGCCACTACAGCCTTCAGCAGCCACACCCTGGTCAGTCATCATCCGTCACTCAAAGCCAGACCGCCTACCAGTCAGAGAATACAATTTACTGCAGGCTCAGATGCTCATGAGCATATTTTTTTAAGCAATAAAGCATTTTAAAATTAAGGTCTGTACCGTTTTTAGATATAATGCTATTGCATACTTAATACTGCAGTATAGTATAAACATAACTTCTTTGTGGCCTGGGAAACAGAAAAATTAGTACGGCTTGCTTTATTGCAGTATTCACTTTATTATGGTGGTCTGGGACCAAACTTGAAATATCTGTGAGGTATTTCTATACTCTTGGTAAAAAGGTCCAAAGGTTATGGAAACATGGGCCAGGAATGTGTCCTATAGTCCACAGACAACAGTCATTCATTTTAGGACACATCCCTCACATGCCTTTTAGACATGGAATCATACATATAGCCCTTGGACTTGGTTTTTTAAGTCTAACCTGTTTTGTAATTTTTTCATGTTGGCATCTGTGAATTTCCTCATCTTTATCGGCTACATAATCATCCAGTGTGTGTTTATTCTGTGCCATAACTTACGTAGATCTTTGAACAAATATCTATGAGTAGGTATGGGGGGCAGTTTTAACGAATGAATCCCCAATTTATATTCTTGTGGCACTGTAGTTTTACTTTGCGTTTCTGATTATTCCACACTGCACCTTGGCTGGTGAGTGGCCTTGGACTGTACAGGTGTAGGCGTGCTGCCCCCTTCACAGCCACAGCCCATTTGCCTTTAGACAGAAAAGGAACATAGGGAATCCATGAAGGTTTGACTCGTTGTGACATGACGTTTTGGGGTCTCAAAGGACAAAATGCAACTGAGTTGGTGGAGTGGCTGCATTGCCCAAAAATCTCTTCAGTGAACGATCCGCTGGAGACCACTTTGGAGGTCTGGGCTGGGAAGTGCCTTCCAGCCTTACCCAGGTTTCAGCTCTTTGATGCCTTTTTTTTAAAAAGTCAATTTCATCATCTCACAAAGGGAAAAATGGCATGAAAGTTTCAGAACTATTGTTGGGACAGAGCCCTTGCTTGCCTTATTTGGGAGTGCTCACGAGTCCGCTGTTTGGTAGTTAGCCACCTTGGCCAACAAACAGCTGGGCTCACACTTCAAGCCTAATTGGGGATGACATTTAGTGCCACTCTGAAAGGAAAAAAAAATGTATGTTAAGTGCCGTGTGTGGTTTAATGAGCAAGCTGTGGGTATTGGAATTTAACCTTTTTAAAATACAACACTAATAATCCTGTTTTTTTCCCCTAGATTATTTGCAGGTGTCTTCCCTCGAATGGCAGCCATCAGTCTGGGAGGTTTCATCTTTCTGGGGGCTTATGACCAGACGCACAGCTTGCTGCTGGAATTTGGCAGAAAGAGTCCTTGAAGCAGAGACAGCCTCACCTCCACTTCTGTCAAGAGAGGGGCCTGCAGTGTAAACCCTCCTTCCACTGAGCAGCTGTCTAAGCTACAGGCTCCAGTGCCAACGAACAGTTCTGCTAAGATGCTGGCATCGAGACTGTGCCATCCATGGTATAAGCTGGCTGGTATGAAGTCAGTGGCCTCTATGCCAGAAAGAGAAGAAAATGTGGTCCCTGGCGGTACTCTGAACAGTTTCCTCAGAACCTCTTAATAAATACGTTTGGTAATGCTAAGGCCAGGCCTTTCAGAGCTTTCATTTGATTTCTATCTGATCTTTCATTTCCTGCCACCTGATGGTGGATTCAGCAGAAGGCAAGATGGTTACAATTTTAAAATTGGGGAAGAAGTTGTGTATGTGTGTGTTTCTCCACCTAGTTAACTCCTGGTGTGTAAGGTTAGGGCTTTGTTGAACAAGAATGAACTACAGGTGCATAGCAAGCATTCTTTCTGGGTAACGAGGCTGCTGTTTTTAATTAATTACCCTCAGATTTCACCTATAAAAACACTATTGTTTTACAGAGACGTGTCCGGCGCCCCCTGTGATGTGTGAGAGACAGCAGTTGCAGCTCAAGTGACTAGGTGGGCCCAGCTGGCTTCAAGCAGGAGGGTACGGTGGGTGTGCCATTCCTGCTATTCTCCATGTCAGACTGAAAGGAGGGCCTGGGCCCACTTTGAAAACAGCGTTGCTAGAAATAGGCAGGATGAAATGGGAAGGTCACCACACTTTGGGATTTTAGAGCTTGACTGACTAACAAGCTCCAGGTGTAGAAAAATTCAGAACACAATCTCAGGAATCTAGCAATGTTGTCTGCCCTGCAGCCAATATTCTTTCTTCGGGAAAGATAATTAAAGGCAGAGTGGCTGTGTTTGTAACAGAAGGACCACCAACTATATTGACATTTATAAATGAACCTTTATTAAAGACACTTCAATGCCATTTGTTAGACACTTCAATATTTTACATGGTTTTCAATGTACACTGTACCAAAATTTCTATAAATAAATAACTTTGTACATAAAAGTAATACTTCCTCTTTCACATTGCCTCTCAGAAGCAGCAAATTCACATATTTTGTGGAAGTAAGATTAGTTAACTGTCGAGAACAAAACTCTAAATGTGCTTACCTTTTGAACAGTGATGACACCTGACAGTAAAATTGACATTGTTAACTATTTTCTCAGTAACTCCCTTCAGCTTTTGGCCAAAGGAACATTTAAGGACCTTGTTTGTTTCTATGTAATTTTTACTAAATTACACATTGGCACTCACAAGATGGTTAGCTATAGGTCTCAAAAGTGCAAATAAAAATACCCAGAACCCAGGTCAAGGGTGAAGTCTTTGCCAGTCCCAGCGCAGTTTCATCTGTGTGAGGGAAAGGCACATGGACAGCCCTGCTCTGGATCCTCAGTAGAAATAAGGTAGCCCTGAAAAGTAAGAACTTCTTCCTTTTTATCCCCCAAGGCCAATGTAATACTAATTATATTGGCAGAACGAAAACATCACTATAGAAAAATCCACAGGTACCAACACCAGCAGCCTTTACCTTAATTAAAAGTCTCAAATAGCAATCGAATGATACTGAGAAGGCCACATTTGCCTTTATCATCATAAAATAAGCTTCAGAGGAGGAGGAAAGGCAGTGTGTAACTAACTGTTCTGACCACTTGGATTAACAGCCCTCATTCTACTCCTGAAAGACAGCACTTAAAAGGAAAAGCTATTCACTGCAGTGTGGGCGGCACCTGCGCCCCTGGCTCTACAGGGAGGCCTGTGACAGAGGCATCCACACACGAGCAGTGCTCACCTGAAGCTCCTTCCAGCGCACGTGGAGTGTGGAGGCCAACCGAGCAGCAGCCTGGGTGGTCTGTATATGAAGTGCAATACAATCCAAGCCCTTCCATCTTTTCCCCCCCTCCCACCCACACCAAAAACTCCTGGGAACAAATGTGGTTGTAGCCTCTATAAATTCCAGCCATGCGTTAAGGCACCAGCACTATTTCCCCTCCCCCCTCCAAAATTAAACAGCAACCTGATATGAAAAATAACTCAAAATTGTATAATTTTTTTTTCTGTTAACCATGCACTAAAGATTAAAATAGCCTCTGTAAAAGATATATATGAAATCTCTGAAAACTCTTATGTACAATGGTATCAAATACTTTTTCTGCCTTTTGTACACAAATACCCTCTTGCGTTTCTGTGCTTCAGATGCAAGTCCTGTGAACGACGGATACTCCACATGGAAGTTACAACTATATACACATCAGTGACGCTTGAACCCAAGCTTCCTCACCGCCTCTCCTACCTCTCTTTCCCGTAGAGATTGGCATGACAAGAGCTGAGGTAGACAAAACCTAGCTTTTTGGTGCCAACAGCAGGGGCACCCTCTGTTTGCCAGGGAGCTGTCCTGTCAGTTCTGTGGACTCGGGACTAGAGTCACATGCTTTGGGGAGGTGGCCATTGGAAACAAGCAAGTGCTGGGCTTCTGTGCGCTCTGGATTGCTTGAAGATAACGAAGATGCAGGCTGTCGCTCTGAGTCCGGGTCATACAACCTTGCTAAAGTCCAGGAAGAATCCCCTACAAGGAAAGAAAGGACCTGTCAGACTCCCACCTGACCGGTGCAGCAGCTCCCAACCCACCTGTTAGTGACTCCTCCGAAGACAGTAAAAAGCTACCTTTCCCATCTAGAGATGCCACTGGCTTTTTCTTCACAGCCGTAAGCATTCTATCATGGTTACTGGGGTAGAGCGACCCCTGGCACTCAGGGCAGGCCCCAGCAGCAGTCCCGCTGCACTGGTGATGTGGAGAAAGCTCTCGGTCACTCCCACCCGCCTCCGGGCCATGTGGCGCACTTGGCTGCATGCCGTCTCTGGACACAGGCTGGGGATGGAAGGCTTGTTCCCTGGAGTAACAGTCCACCTCGGTGTTGCAGTCACTGCATACAACCCGGCCACCATGTTCTGAAGGACAGCACCAAAGGGTTAGAGCCACTCTTCATCCCACACAGAGAACGGGCTGCTCAGCTCCACCGTGCAAGGTGAGAACCCCGAGAGCAAACACAATGCATGCTTCCTCCCTCCCCCAACTATGTCCTCAGAAAAAGACTGGGCAAACACCAAGCCACTCATGAACCGGAGTTTTTCGTACTCCGAGAATGTAGTCTTACTACTTTGGGGGGAAAAAAGCCATCTGCATTAGGTACCATGCAGTGTTGGGTCTATTCAGCAATTAGAAATTATAGCCCTGGTGCAAAGGTGCTGACAAACATTTGGTTTGTGCCTTGCCCCTTATTTAAGTTGCTCATTAAGTGAGTTGCTCATGGATCTAGAAAATCCATGCTCAGGCTTACCATGCCACGGATTGATTTAGGAGAAACTATTCTGGAATTAAAAGAGAGCCAGGCCCAAGCTTCCCATTTATACACTGAGTACCAGATTTGGAGACAGCTGTAGACTAATAATGTGTCTCCCCCTTTCATGTAGTGACTAGGTCAGCCCAAATTTCCATTTCAGAAAGGAAGACTGCAGATGGGAAGCATCTCATACCCATCTGATGTGGCTGCCCAGGTGTCCCTTCAGCTTTTTCTGTCGCTTTCCACGGCTCTTTGTGATACCCAACACAGAGCTTTGGCTGCCTGCAGGCAATGCTATGAGCATCAGCCTCTGGAAAGTGGCTTGGATCTCTTGGACAGACACCTGCAATGGATTCCAACACAATCAGGAACTCTGGGCTTAGTATTTCACAGGCAGTCTTATGAAGGGAATGGGCAAGGCCGCTAGAACAGTCATTTTTTAAAAAGTTCTCTAGAGTGGTGGCCTATTGGTCTAGCACGCAGCAGGCCGGCCTGTGAAGTGAGCAGCTCTCTACAGGGTGAGCGTGCTCAGAAGCCCTCCATCATTGGAAGTACCTCATCCTGGTGACAGCTTTCTAGTATGAGACTGGAGCACAGAGCAGATCTGGGCACGTTCTCCATGTAAGGAATGGGTTGGGTGGGAGCCCTGTGGTGCCCTTTGTAGCTGCTACTCCAGGCAATCCTACCTTACCCCACCAGGGAGATGCTAAGCCCAATACAGTGACTTCCTGGAGGGCTTTAAAACCTTGCAGAACTCATGAAGGCTGGGTCCAATAGCAGACCTTAGTCACGCAGCCCTCTAGTGCAAGGGTGCCCCGTCTAATGCCAGGTACATGCCCTGCAAAGAGCTGGAGGCCACTACCAGCACCCAGAGACACAGTCACAGCAGAGCTCTGCTTCACACGGAGGCCTTACCACTGCTCTCAATGTGCCCATTGGCGTGATGGCCACCCTCGGTCCTGACCACGGTTTCTTGTCGGTCAGAAAGGGTCCCCTGAGAAGAAAGGTAGCTTGGAACATCTGGTGGCACGATGGTTTCATCTGCAAGGAGACAGAACAAATGAAACACCAGGGTCACAGTGACAAGAAATGCAGACACATGTTGTCAGGCTCACAAGTGGGATCCTCCCAGGGATGACCATCAGGGCTGGGCAGAGATGGCGTGGAGTCCATGTACGCAACAGGCCCTCCCAGCGCCTGCTCAGCCTTACTCTACACCCAGTGTGAAGCGCGCAGCAGGCAGATGCCACAGGAGGTGGAGATGAGTGATGGGAAGGGAGCCGGGACGCACAGAAGCACCATGCTGGGAGATTGTTTCAGTTACAGCCTACTATGTGGCAGCAGGGCCTGTGCACAGGCGGCCTCTAAGTTACCAAGGAGAGGGAAAACTGCAGGGTGCGGCAGTTACTTCTATTTGAGAGTATTCCTGTTAATCATGAAGTTCCTCAAAGTTAAAATGGAATCAGTGGGACTAAAGCCTCAGGAGTTCTAAACACACTGTGCTGCTGCTTTCAGAAGCCACTGGACCCCCACCCAGTTCCCCAGCATCACTGCCGTTCCTCCCTCCCTGGAAGTCAGCTCCGCCAGCAGGGCCTGACCTGTGTTGGTGACACTGTACTCCTCACTCTTCTTCCTCGTCTGGTAGATGATGCACACCCAGACCAGCGATGTCAGAACGATGCTGCTCACCACGGCAATGGTGAAGATGCCCACGGTGGTCCCATCCTTCCTGCAGCCGGCCGCAGGCAGGATGCTCAGCTGGCTGTGAGCTCGCTCTGTGCCCAGGGTGTTAGACATCTCACAGGTATACTGGCCCGCATCCTCCACCACCACGTTCTGAACCACAAGCAGCTGGTTGTCGGGGGTCAAGTGGTGCCGCTCAGTGAGGCTCAGCGGGTGGTCCCCCTTGAACCAGGTAATGCGGGGCGGAGGATTCCCGGTTGCTTTGCATTGGAGGGCCACCGTTTCTCCCACAGATACCACACGGTCTTCTAAGGGCACTGCCAAGGATGGGGTCTCTGCAAGAGGTCAGCAGAGAACTTAGTCATTCTCGGGGCCTCGGTGCTCTGGCTCTACCCTGTCTTTGGGACAACGGACAATCCAACATATAAATGAGATGCATCTGAGATTTTGATTAAGAGTGGCAAGCTTTGGAGAAGACCCTTTACCACATCGACAGAGTCATTTCCACTCTGGAGGTGGTTTCCACAGGAGCAGGAAACTCATCTCTGCCCACAAAAGCCCCTGCTATTCCCTAACCATCCTTTGACAGGCCTGTGTCCCTACTTTTGACCAACCCACATCCAACCTGTCCAATTCTTAGAATGTTCTCTATGTAAACCCAGTGAAGAGTCTAATTCACCAGCTATCATTTTTTTAAAGAGATAGAACCACCAAGAAAAATGTTAAAAAGCAGCCCTGAAAGGCCCACCACACACATCACCCTGGCCACACAGAGCAGTTTGAGGACCTTGGCTCTAGGTGCCTATGACACACACACACACGAGCAATGGCCGAACCTAAGACAGTCAGGGTGGCATTGGCTGAAATGGAGCCGGCTGAGTTCTGGGCAGTACAGCTGTAAACCCCTGCGTCATCGATTTTCACATCGGTGATAAAAAACACGTCGTCATCTGGCATGACATGCATGCGTCGCTCACGGGCAGCAGGGAAATCTGTGCCTCCATCCTTCTGCCAGGCAATCTGGGGGTTTGGGTGACCTGTGGCAGCACATTCAAGGCGGGCCATGGTGGTGGTCCTGATGGTTATGTCATGAGGCGTTTTGGTGAATGATGGCAACACTGGAAAATATATGCATACAGGGTCGAGTTATGGGACAGCTAGATGCAAAGCCAGGAAGTCTTCAAGCAAACACCTCCCCATCGCTGTGCCCCATGCCAGTTCACTTCCTCACCACCCTTTCTCCCAAGGTCTGCCCAGGACCCCACTCCTGCCACCTGTGAATCAGGAACCCCCAGCCTCTCCCATCACAGCTGGAGCACTTCCATCAGCCTTGCCTTGTATACCT
Source organism: Cacajao melanocephalus (assembly GCA_963573385.1). Taxonomy (NCBI): domain Eukaryota; kingdom Metazoa; phylum Chordata; class Mammalia; order Primates; family Pitheciidae; genus Cacajao; species Cacajao melanocephalus. The sequence goes on from CAUYLG010069816.1 coordinate 64,489, forward strand.
GAGGCTGGCTATAGTCCTTTCAAAGCGAAGGCTCATACCTTACACAGCAACATCTAGATGGGGATTGCAGCGGGCACCCCTCCACGCTAGGTAGGGCCTGATGCTTGCCTGCCTGAATTACCCACCAGGAGAGAGGCTATGGAGGTGGAATTTCAGAGGGAAGGCAGGCATGCCTACACCCTAGGAGAGCAATGGGATGGCTCATCTGTTTGGATGGGTGTTTACCCAGGGTGTTCCTGCCCACTGCTGTACACCCAGGCAGGAAGCATTCAGCTTGCTAGTTTGCTCAGCCTGAAGCCTGATGTCCCGACAAGAGTAGGAGGCATCCAGCCACATGTCAGGCACCACCCCAGTTCCTGTCAGCGTCAATCTGGGGAAGAATTTAACAGTTCCGAGTCTTCCAGAATCAGTAAGGACTTGGAATAATCCAAGACAACCTGACCACAGTGTGGTAAAGGTGACTCCCTGTGGGGGCTTAAAGAACACAGCAGATCTAGCATTCTATCTAGCATTCTGATGACTGTCTAGTTTTAACTAGAGGGTTAGTAATCAGGAAAACCCCATTAGGTTACTGGCATACTCCCCACCCCTCTGCTCCAAACACACAACACATGGACCGACTGACAAGCTCCGAGTCTGGTTCATAAGTAAAAGCCTGTCAACTGCCAGAACACTGTCAGGCCAGGGCTCACACCAGCCTTGTACTCCACAGCCTGTGGAGAAGCAGCTAGCCTCTGACTCCAAGGCTGTGCCATCTATTCAAAGAACAGCAGCTTCCCAGGATAAGGGGATGTTTGGAATTTGGAAACCAGATATCTTGGCTTATAGAGGATAAGAAATGGACAAAAACACAAGGCTTAGCTCTCCGCAATTTGAACATCATAATTAGTTGTTGGGTTTTTTTGAGACAGTCTGGCTCTGACACCCAGGCTGGAGTGTAGTGCTGCAATCTTGGCTCACTGCCACCTCCGCCTCCTGGGTTCAAGCAATTCTGCCTCAGCCTCCCATGTAGCTGGGACTAAAGGTGCATGCCACAACACGCAGCTAATTTTTATTACAGACCAGCTATTTTTAGTAGAGATGGGTTTTATCATGTTGCCCCAGATGGTCTCGATCTCCTGACCTCATGATTTGCCCACCTTAGCCTCCCAAAGTGCTGGGATTACAGATGTTAGCCACTGTGCCTGATAACTAGATTTTTTAAAGTCATCAAAAACAACTCATTGAGAATAACCCTTGAAATCTGCAAACTTTGCTCTGGGGCAAACCCAGGCAACAGTATGATTTAATACTGCCCCAGAGAAGTATGTGTGTCCTATCTCAGTCATCTCTACATAGAAAGCTAAAAGGACAATCAGGAGTGTGAGCTGTAGGATTCTGGTACTACAACAAAAAAAGATGGTGTTTCCATACCATTCACAGTGAGCCTGGCCTTGTGTGAATAGGTGGAGCCAAAGTGGTTGGTGATGACACATTGGTAGCGGCCCTCGTGCCCGAAAGTGACCTGGCGGAGGTGCAGGATAGTGGTGTACTCCATCACTTCCCCATCCTGCGCGTGGACGCGGACAAAGTTCTCCATGTCTGCGTTGGTCAGGACTTCGTTGTCCTTCTTCCAGGCAAAGGTCATTGGGGAGCTGCTGCTACTGGCTGCTGAGCACGTGAACCGTATGTCCTTACCCACCATAGCCATGGTTGTTTCTGGCTGGGTGATGATCTGTGGCTTCAGGAAGTCATCTGGGAATAGAAGGACCAATTGTGTAAGACACCAGGTTCTGGGTATACGCAGGAACCAGCTGCTGTTCATGCTAACACTGGCTCAGACACCAGGCAGGAACCAGAACTTGAGGTCCCTGTGCATCCTCAGCCCCACCACACATGCTATAAGAGTTGCACCATGGATATCTGAGCCTCATCCAATTTTAAGTCTATGAGCACTGATCGATCACCTTTATGATCAACTGCTTGATTAGAAATTAACCCACCACTTCTCGGTTCTCAAACCAGCCAGCCAGCAGTATCCTTAAGACAACTGGATCTGCCTGCTGACTTTCACACAAAACAGAGTCAGGCACGACTAGTCATGACTGCAGACACCTTATGCACACACTTTACTCCACAAGGAAGGGGTGTGAAACACTTCCAAAATGTCAGAATAAGGACCTCCAAAAACCTGCACCTCCATTACAATGAAAACACCTGCAAAAATGGTCAAAACAAACTTTTTCAGAAATCTGGAAAACCAGAGGCTTACAACACTCCCTAGAGTGTTGACTCAAGAAAATATCTCAGTAAGAAATGTGAGCTTTGTGGTGTTTTAACTAATCCTAAGCCTCATTCCTCTCTCCCAGCTCCATGGTAGCCTTGAAACCCAGCAGCCTAGCAACCACTCAAGGGTCAGAATGGGTTCCCCAAAAGCCCTGTCCTCAGAACTGACAGCGTATGGCCTATGTGGCAGCAACCTGGAAAGCCCCATTCACAGGATTTGCATTGATCTGCCCTGATCTAGTCTGCCCAGCGGGAGAAGCCCTATTTAGCCCCAGGGCACGTGACTACAACAATCAGCAGCCACTGTTTAACAGCACGGCTGTCTGAGGGGACAATACTCATGGAGCAAACAAGCAGCTGGCTGAAAAACTATAAAGGAAAATGTGGAGAATAAAATGTTGACAGTGGGCTTTGAAAAGGTCCAATACATTCCTGGAGATCTAGACAGCCAAGTGCACGGGCAGGGCCATGTGCACACCCAGGAAAGACCTGAGGGGGGTCCTCACTTCTCACCTGTGGCTGAGCATGACTATCTGCACAAACAGGAAGTGATAGCACACCCCAACACAAACACACAGGCCCTGGGTAAAGGATGGGAGACAGTGGTTGTGAGGACAAGGACTTCTCTGTCCAACCATTAGCTAACCACTAAGTTAGGCAGGACCTTAAGGGGACAGACTTTCCAACCTTTATCCAGGAAAAGTCACTAGGCAAACTGTAACAATAAACAGCAACAGAAGCAAACCCTGGGGGAAGAGAAGGGGAATATCCAATTTCCAGAGTTGCCACATTATTTTATTTTAAATGCTCCATTTTCAGCAAAATATGAAACAGGAAAACAGCAGTCAATAGAAACTGAGGGAGCCAGACTTAGACTCACTAAATAAACTTTTTAAACTGGTGATTATAGGTATGTTCAAACACCTAAAGGAAACCATGTCTTAAAAAATGGAAAGTGTGAGAACATTTTATATCAATAAAGAGAAAAATTTTACACATGAAGCAAGTAGAGATTTTGAAACTTGTATAATAACTGAAACAAAAAATTCACTACAGGGGCTTGACAGTAGAACTGAATCAGCTGGCAGAAGGAAGGGGCAGGGAACTTGAGACAGTCGACTGAGATCATCCAGTCTGAGAAACAAAAAAGAATGACAAAAAATGAACAGAACCACAGAGACTTGTGGGACAGCATCAAGCACGACGACATACAAATCATGGGAATCCAAGAAGAAAGAAAGAAAAAGGAACAAAAAAAAGTATTTGCAAAACAATGGCCCCAAATTTGATGAAAAATGTGCAGCCACATATCCAAGAATCTCAATGAACTCCAAGTAGAATAAATTCAAAGATCCACACCCAGATGCATCAGAGTCAAGCTGTCAAGTGCCAAAGACAAAGCATCTTGAAAACACCAAAGAGGACACGTTCAAGGGATCTTCACTATGAACAGCTGATTTTTCACCAGAAGCCACAGAGAACAGAAGGCAGAAGACATTACTGAAAGAGAGATGAACAACTATGAAGTCTATGTATTAAAAAAAAAAAAAACAAACCTATCCTTAAAAAATGAAGGGGAAGTTAAAACATTCTCATATTTTTATTTTAAAAACACACAAAGCAAGTTCACTGTTACCAGACCTGCCCTTACAAGAAAGAAGAGTATTTAGTATGGCTGAAATGAAAGAACATCTGAGAGCAACTCCAATCCACACCAAGAAATAAAAAATCCCATTAAAGGTAAACTATACAGGTAAGTACAAAACACAGGATACGTGTATTTTTGTAACTCTCTTCTGATTTAAAAGATAACTACATAAAGCAGTAATTATAAAGCTGTGTTGATGGGCTTAATGAAAAATGTAACGTATATGACAGTAACAAAGGAAAACGATCTTAATAGGAACATAATTTTGCATACTATTGAAGTTAATTTCATTATTTATTTGAACTACATTGTTGTAAGATGTTAATTTTAATTTATATGGGAAAACTAAAATAACTAAAAAACTAAAAAATACATGAGAGTGTGTGTGTGTGTGTGTGTGTGTGTGTGTGTGTGTGTGTATTTAAAAAACAGGGAATTAAAAGAGCACACCAGAAAATATCTATTCAAAAAAAAAAAAAAAAAAAAAAACTAGTCAGTAATGGAAAAATAATGAAACCAAAAGATAGGTACACAGAGCAAATAAGGGGCAAACTCCACTTTATCAGTAATTGCATTAAAAGAAGATGAATTAAACATTGTAATCAAAAGGGAAAGATTACCATAATGGATTAAAAAACCATGATCCAGTTACATGCTGCCTACAAGAGACACAGTTTGGAAGTCACCAAAAGAGAACTAAAATGCTCATACTACTAACAGACAAAATATGCTTTAAGATAGGAGTTTTTACTAGACAGACAAAATAATATTTTATAATGTAAAAGTCAATGCATCAGAAACACATAAAAATGATAAATATACACCTAATGGAGCACCACAAAACATAAAATCTGACAGGATTAAAGGAAAAAATAGTGCAATTGTAATAGTTTGTACACTTTAATACGCCACTTTCAACAATGGATAGAACTTCAAAAAGGTCATGGAAAATGGAATTATAAACTTTATCCCTCAAATAATCTCCATCAAGTTCAAGACTCTCTTGAGTGATGATAATACCAGCCATTTAGTCCAACCCTAAAGAACTGAGGGTCCTGGGGATTTAAACATATCAATGCAGTCTTTTTTACATTATTAATGGAAGAAAAATGGGTGCCCTTTAAAGATTTTTAAAGATTATAACTAAAAAGAAGTTAGATGGAGCCAAATCAGGACTTTTCACACCACTGCACTCCAGCCTGGGTGACAGAGGGAGATTCCATCTCAAAACCCAACCAAACTAACAAAAAAACCCAAACCTAATAGATATCAATGGAATACTCCACTTAACACCAGCATGAACATTCATTTGAAGTGCACGTGGAATATTATCCAGGATAGACCACAATTTTTTAAGTCACAAACCAAGTCTCAAATTTAAAAAGATGAAAATCATACCAAGTATCTTCTCTGATAGCAATGGAATAAAACTCAAAATTATTTGGGTAGAAAGAATAATGGGAAACTAATCTGTGGAAGTTAAACAGTGCACTCCTAAAAGGCAAAGAAGAAATCACAGGAGAAATTAGAAAATACTTTGAGATGAATACAAACAAAAATGTAACATACCAAAACTTGGAAGTGGCAGGTGAAACAGTGTTCATACATTTACAGCTGTAGATACCTATATTAAAGATCTCAAATTAATAATCTAACCTTTTAAGAAATTTTAAAAAGGATGAGCGAGCTGTACCCAAAGCAAGCAGAAAGAAGGAAATAATAAAGATCAGAACAGAAATAAATGAAAATAAATAGAAAAATATAGACAAGCACTGAAAACAAAAGTAGGTTTGTTGAAAATATCAACAAAACTGGAAAACATTTAGATACACTGGTGGGTGGGAGGAGAAGGCGCAAATCTCTACACTCAGGAATGAAAGAAGACACACTATTACCAACCTTACAGCAATAAAACAGGGTATACTATAAACAACTGTATACCAGTAAGATAACCTGGTAAAAGTTCCTAGACAGACACAAACTACCAAAACTGACTCAAGAGGAAATAGACATTATGAATAGACATTAACAAGTAACAAGACTGAATTAATAATTTAAAAACTTCCCATAAAGAAAAGCCCATGCCAGGCATGGTGGCTCACACCTGTAATCCCAGCACTTTGGGAGGCTGAGGCAGGCAGATCACTTGAGGTCCATAGTTCAAGACCAGCTGAGCCAACATGGTGAAACCCTATCTCTACTAAAAATACAAAAATTAGCCAGATGTGGTGGTGCACCCCTGTAATCCCAGCTACTCAGGAGGCTGAGGCAGGAGAATCACTTGATCCCAGGAGGTGGAGGTTGCAGTGAGCCAAGATCATGCTGCTGCACTCCAGCCTGGGTGACAGAGCGAGACTCAGTCTCAAAAATAAATAATAAAAGCCCAGACCCAAATGGCTACACTGGTGAGTTCAACCAAATATTTAAGGAATTATTACCAGTCATTCGCAAACTCTTCTCAGAAAACATTTAAGGGAGTATCTCCCAATAAAACAATACCTAATCTCACCAAGCTACAAAACAACATGCTTCATAAGTATAAATGCAAAAATCCTCAATAAAAATACTAGCAAACTGAATCTTACAATATATAAAGATTATAAACCACAAGCAAGCTGGATTGATCCCAAGAAGGCAGGGTTGGTTTCAGATCCAAAAATCAAAGTAATACACTATATCAGCAAAGTAGAGGGAAAAAAACCACATCACTTCAACAGATGCAGAAAAAAAAAATCTGACAGAATCCAACACCCTTTCATGACAAAAAAAACAGAAACCCTCAACAGATTCAGGCTAAAAAGGAGCTTCTTCAATTCCATAAAGGTAGTCTCTGAAAAATCTACAGGTAGCATCATACTTAATGGTGAAAGACCAAATGCTTTCCCACCAATATTAGGAAAAAAGACAAAAATGTCTGCCCTTACTACTTTTATTCAACGTTGTATTAAGAGCTTCTAGCCAGGGCTATTAGGCTAGAGAAAGAAATGAAAGCCGTCCAGACTGGAAAGGAAGAAGTAAAACTACTGTTTTGCAAATGACATGATGATCACATATAAAGAAAATCCTAAAAAATTTACTGAAAAACTTAGAACTAATAAATGATGTCAGCAAAGGTGCAGGATACAAGATCAAGATACAAAATTCAACTCCATTTCTGTACATTTGCAATGCAAATCTCATTTTTTAAATCCAAAAGTGAAATTAAGAATTTCATTTACAATAGCAAAAAGAATAAAAACAGAAATAAATTTAACACTAGTTCAATGAAAATGACAAAACATGACTCAAAGAAATTTTTAAGAAGCTAAGGAAAAAAGGGTAAACAGCCCATCTTCATGGATTGGGAAGACTTAATACTGTTAAGTTACACTACTTCTCAAATTGGTCTATAGATTCAATACAAACCCTATCCCACTTTCCTTTACTGCAGAAATTGATAAGCTGATCAAAAAAAATTATAGGGAAATGGCAAGAGATCCATAATAGTCAAAACAATTTTGAAAAAGAACAAATCAGAGAGCTTTCTAACACTAAGGCTATAAAACTCTTAGAAGAAAATCCAGGAGGAAATCTTTGTGACCTTACCTCAGGCAAATAGTTTCTTAGGTGTGACATCAAAAGCACAAGTAATAAAAGAAAAAATAGAGATGCTGAACTTCATCAAAATTCAGAACTTTTGCACTTCAACGATCAAGAAAATAAAAGCCCTCAGACTGGGAGAAAATGTTGGCAAAACATGTATCTTATGAAGGTCTAGTATCCAGAATACATAAAGAACTCTTACAACTAAACAATGAAAAGACAAGTGAACACTGGCAGATGATTTAAATAACTGTTTTTGCAAAGAATATATATATATATATATAAGTCCAATAGGCATGTGAAAACATGCCTAATATCATTAATCATTAGAGAAATGCAAATCAAAACCACCGTAAGGCAGCACTTCACACTCACTATAATAGCCAAAATAAAAAAGTTAATAACACATGCTGGCAGCTGGGTACAGTGGCTCACACCTGTAATCCCAGCACTCGAGGAGGCCAAGGCGGGTGGATCACCTGAGATTGGGAATTCGAGACCAGTATGACCAACATGGAGAAACCCCATCTCTACTAAAAATACAAAATCAGCCGGGCATTGTGGCGCATGCCTGTAATCCCAGCTACTTGGGAGGCAAGGGCTGGAGAAACACTTGAACCCGGAAAGTGGTGATTTCGGTGAGCTGAGATCGTGCCATTGCACTCCAGCCTTGGCAACAAGAGGGAAACTCTGTCTCAAAAAACCGACCAAACAAACCAAAAACACATGCTGGCAAAAATGGGGAGAAACTGGAATTCTCATGCATTGCTGATGGGCATGTAAAAATCATGAAGCCACTGGAAAACAGTTTGGCAGCCCCTCAAAAAAGTTACACATAGACTTAGCATATGACCCAGCAATTCCATTCCTAGGTCTGTACCCAAGAGAATCACACAAAACCTTTTGAAACACACAAAATTCAAAACCTATGATTTTTATAGCAGCATTTATTCATAATAGCCAAAAAGTAGGCACAATCTAATGTCCATCATCTGATAAATGGATAAATGTAAACCCATATAATGAGATATTATTCAGCCATTCAAAACACGAATGAAGTACTGATACATGCTTAAAAATTATGCTAAGAAAGGCCAGTTAGAAGAGACCATATATCATATGGTTCCATTTTTGTTAAATGCCCAGAATAGGCAAATGATAGAGACACAATGAGATTAGTGCCATCAAGGGCCTGGGGGCAGAGAATAATAGGGAGTGATTGCTAATGGTACGGGGATCCTTTCAGGGGTGATGAAAATGTTCTAAAATTAAATAATAGTGATAGTTACACAAGTTGTGACATTAGAAAAACCATCAATTTATACATTTTAAAGGGGTAAATTTTTATGATATATAAATTATATTTCTTTGTAAAACCAGCTTAATTGAGAATAGTTCATCTACACTACAACTCAGTCATCTAAAGTATACAATTCAATGGTTTTTAGCATATTCACCAATATGGGCAACCATCGCTACAGTCAATTTTAAAACATTTTCATCACCTCAAAAAGAAATGCTGCACATTTTAGCTATTACCCGTCTCTTTCCACCATCCCTACCCCAATCCTTAAACTACTACTAACCTAATTTCTACCTCCAGAGATTTCCCCATTCTGGACATTTCTATTAATGCGATCATATAATCTAATAGTGTTTTGTGGCTGACTTCTTCCACTTAGCATGACATTGTCAAAGTTCATCAACCTTGTAGAGCTACAGATTATTTTTATAGCCTAATGAATATTCCATTGTATGGTTATACCACCTTTTGTTTATCCAGTCATCAACTGATACCTGGGTTGGCCCCCTATTTTGGCTATTATGAATAATACTGCTATGAACATTCATATAGAGGTTTCTGTGTGAACAGACACATTCATTTCTCTTGGCTATACATCCAAGAGTGGAATTGCCAGGTCACGTCATAACTGTATGTTGAACTGAGGAACTACCGTGACTGTTTTCCAAAGTGGCTGCCCCAGTTTACACTCCCACCAGCAGTGTAGGAGGGTTCAGATTTCTCCCTAACCTCACCAACACTTGTTCTCCTCTGAGTTTTTTTACTCTAGCTGTCCTAGTTAGATGCGAAGTGGTTATGTTTCAGTTTTTTAAAAAGGAGTGGGAGACTCCCACAGAGCTTGAAACCTTATCTTCTGCCATGTTCTTTCATGATTCCCATTAACACCTAATGTTTTTGGAGGGGGAAAGCTTGAGCTAAAATGTGGACGTGGGAAGAGATGTGAAATAAACTACTCCTGGAATCTAGAATATGCCAGGGCCACAGGCTGGGGGCTAGGTGAGTGCACCAGAAGTCCTGTCTGGCTCACCCAAAGGCAAAGCCTGCCCTATGGCAAGAAGGGAGGGAGCAGCAGAAAGCTTCATTTGAGGGAGGTCTACAAAAATGTAATGGTCAAGGACTTGATGACAATGGACCGATGAACAGTAGATTATACAGCCATCTGTGCCTGGAGAATGGAGCTGTGCACACATTAGATTCCACACAGAAGGCTCCATAAGACAGATCAGTATGAAAAGTTCAGAGAGCTGCTGCCATGTTGTTCACAGTATGTTTAAGACGTCTCCTTGGTCTGCATCCAGAGGAAGTTCAGCAGGCCTGTTCTCAGAAGTGGCCACGGTGGAGGTAGGGGTGGATGCATGGAAGGAGGACGCACACATCTTGCCTCCAGCAGGCACACTAGCTATTGCTATGGCCAGAAAGCAGCATAGAGAAGCGGCCCACAGGGGTCCCCATATAGATGAGTGAGTTCCTGGTTAGGATCCTCACAGCAGGGATCTCAAGGCTCAAGGGAGACCAGTGAGTGTAAAAGGCAGGGAAGACTCACACCTGCCCAGCAGTTCTAGTCAGGCCTGGGAATCCCACTCTTGCTCCTGCTTGAAGCAAAAATCCAGGAAACACTCTCAGAATTCATCTCATTCTTTGACTATGTCTTCCTCACTATGAGGCTGTGTCATTCCTGTCTGAGCTAGCCTGCGTGTGTGTTTTCAGCTGTTCAGCATTTTCCGTGCTCTCTGCAACCAAACTTGGATCCTGACCCCGAATCAAAAAGATGCCAAGAGCTACGTTCCGGCAATCAGAAGGCAAAAAGAATGTAAAGCTGCAAGTGCAGATTTCAGTGGTTTGGAGAAACAGCAAGGGTACAAGTCAACATCAAGGACTTATTTTTACTACAGCAACTGTTCTCCTGAGACTTGTTCTTCCTGTATTTAACCTTTCATTCTTGGGGTTGGAAAGAACACACATTAAAACCCCAGCCTTGTACACTGAGTAAATTCACAGCTAAACTCGGGCACCAGAGCCCTTCTGAAACAACAGAACTATCTTCCTGTAACTGATTATTCTGATTTGTAACTGAATCAGCTTATATTCCCTTCTGATTAAATGCATGTCCTCCAAGAACCACATAATGAGGCAACTCTACGGTAAATACTGTGTGTGGTTTCAGCGAGAAATAAATTGCATCCAGCAGCTGATCTGTAACCACAGGCTGGGGTTTACTCTGATCACAGGAATTACCCCCATAATGAGGAGTGCCTCCTGGCTTCTTTGCCCTTCATGAAGGAGAAAAAAAGTTACAAAGACAGTCTTACCACACACGAAACTCTCTGGTGGCACAGAGAAAATGCTCTGACCCTTCAGTGATTCTGGGTGGGCACAGGTGGCTGTCACAAAGGCCTGCAGCATCCTGCCCATTAGCCACGGGGGCAGCCACTTCAGCTGGCAGTCACACAGGAAGCTGTCGCTGCTGATATGGCTGAAAGAAACACAACAGTGGATGCTTCAGGTGCAGCCGCAAAGGAGGGATATTCCCTTCACAGACAGAATGATCCGTCGACTCCAATCAGCTTCTCAAGTGAACACCAGCAAGCTGGAAGGGGGAAATGGTTTTTCTCACAGTTCCGCTCCAATTTCCCAGGGCAGTTCATATAACTCACCTGAAGATTTTGAAAAAATGCAGTTGCTGACTGGGTTGGTCCAGAGTGGCACCCATGATTCTGCATGTCTAACAGGCTCGCATGTAATGCTGGGCTGCTGGCCCAAGGACCACAGCGGGAGTAGCAGCAACCTGGAGCTTACCCGTATTCTGGGACAGACACTGTTCCCATGTGACCGTGGGCCGCATTCTCACCTCTCCTGACCTCTGATACATCCAACAGTGCTATGCTGCCACTATCCCCACTCTGGTTTCCACTTTACTGATACGCTATTTGGAGCTTCCAAACTCAACCTAAGACTTTGATCCAAATTCTGCAACAAGTTCCGAGGAGGGTTCTTTTGCCTCATGGCTGTTCCTTTTTCATCTGGCAAAGCTGCATGTTTTCTTACTTCCAATGTAATAAGCCTCGCCACCATGCCACGCTTTTGTTTGTGCCTTGATCCCTGCACCAGTATTCTTCAGGGGGCCGGCAGAATTCAGCTCTGCTCCCTAAATAGTGCTTGTTAGTTAATTGCCACTGCCCAGGGAGCATGAGAATGCACAACTTCAGTTCTGTGAGGCTCCAACCAAAACAGAGAATATTTTCTTTTTCATTTCTCAGCAACTAAGGATAAGCTTTTTAAACAGAAATCGGAATTGCCATCTCAGCGGACATTCCTTCCTGAGGAGTCACTTGAAGATAAGTCAACCAAGAGTCTAGCTGCCCGGTTCCTGGAAGACCTCAGAGCTGTGAGCTAAAGCATTATGGCTGGCCCATGATAAGGGAAAAGACTGGGAAAGAGAACACACAGGCTTCCCTGCAATAAAGTGCCTCTAGTACACGATGACAAGCAGGGGGCACAGGTATCCTCAGAAATTCCAAAAACACCATGCAGGCCAAGAGCATGGCCTCAGCTGCCTTTTCCACCCACCACAGTCGTCAGACATCAACAAAGCAACCAGATAGACTGCCTTCCATTTTCTTCTATTTCTCTCCAGATTTCTAATGAGTGGAGAAACTGTTACAGCAAGGAAGAATGAAAGAAGTAAAATCCACTCTTCCTCATACTCTCCATCAACCCTAGATGAGTTGAGCATCTTATTAAAATAACTATAAAATAATTTTCGAAAGTGCTTTTCCAAAAACTGAAATAACTTGTCTCAAAGCCATTATAACTGGGATGCTAGCCCATATGAGATCTTAAAATCAGAATGAGATTTTGCATTTTGATTTCATGGGCAAGTAGCATTCTGCTGAGAGCTATCAGGAGGGGCTGTCCTACTACCCCTATTGGAGTCACTGCAGGTGGCAGAAGGGCCTTCACGGCCATCCCTGAGGAAACAGCCAGTTCCCGTGCAGCGTGTGGGAAGGGCAGCTCCCGGGAATGCACCCTGCATGGAGGTCAGGCTGGCTGCGCCCCGCATGGGGGAGGTTCAGCCTGGATGGAAGACTCTCTGCTGTCGGAAGCACCTCCGGCTGGCTCCCCAGCAAGAGGGCATTTCCATGCAGTCAGGCAGAATGGCGCAGGTGCTGTTCACGAAAGCCTAGGAGGAGATGCTGAGCCATCCCTGCGCGATGTTAGACCTTTGTGCGGGACACAAGGACATATTCCATTTGAACCACAGGAACAAACTGGGGAAAACAAATTTGACATTTATCTTTGATCAGACACGTGGAAAGAGCTAAGCCTCATCTGCACACGTCCTGGACTCATGGGGCTAATGCCTTTGAGATTTCCTACTTCTTCCACCATGAAACCCACTTCAGAGAGGAGGCCAGACCCCAGGAAAACAGTGGGTACTGAGGGTGGAGACAGCGTGTTCCTAAACAGCAAGTTAGGACCACGAGGACACTTGGGGAAGGCCTGGGGCCGGGAAGGAGAGAGGACTCTGACCCCCAGGTTTTGCAGACTCTTGCACCCTTCCTCCACCCATGAACAGCACAGCCATCGCTCTACCCGGCACTGCCTTCTGCGGCTCTGCCTGCAGCCATCCCACAGCTTCGCTGGCTCACATGGTGCATTGCATGATTCCAACTCAAAGTGTGTTTCTAATCATCACTTGTGGAAATTTACCCAGAGGATGACTAAGTGCACAGTATAACCTGACTCGATCTGGTGGGGAAGAAAACGACCAAGTGGAATTAACCGTTTATCCCATTTGAGGACTGGGCCCAGGGCCAGCCCCAGCGAGGTATGTGCAGCCACGATGGGAAACCCAGGCAGGAGACCGAGGCTGAGCCGCCATAACTATGCAGAAGCACTCTGGGGGGCCGAGCTTCTGGAAGGGTCCAGTTCCTCCCAACTTCCCAAGGAAAATCTTATCTCCCTCCTCCCTCCTTCTCTCAAAATACCCTCTTCCCATTTAATCAGATCTTTTTCACTCCTGACATCATATCTGCAAGTATCAAAGACAGAAAAGGTGAAAGAATTCCACAGTGAACACCCCCGTGCCTCACTGCTTGTCTTCTACAGCTATCGTTTCATTCCACTTGCTTTACTGCGAGTCCACCTCTGAATCGGCCTTCCATGGTGGTCTGGAATCATCTCCTCCCCTACTCTGGAAGGAGAGCCATGGAATCCTTTCTGCATGTTCTGTCTTACCCAGACAGATGGAGGCAGAGCTGCTGAGGCTGGAAGAGGGAAGGCACTGGGCATGGAGCAGCCGTCTGCAGAGCCCCGAGCTCCATGAACCCTCCATAGACGTCCACTCCGAGATCCAATCGTTGCAAGGACAGCATCTACTCAGCAGGCCTGAGGCTCACAGCACGCTCAATGCCACGGGGCAAGGGCCCAGGCCACCTCCTCTCCTCACTCAGCAGTGTCACCCAGCCCGCTTCAGTTCTCAGCTACAGGGAATGTACCTCGTTCCCCAACTCCAGCCTCCCTGTCCCAACTGAGGGTCCATCAGGAGTGGCCTCAGGGAATGGGGATGAGGTCAGGGCACAAAAATGACTGTCCTGTGGCATCTGCCATTCTGTTAACACTTCGAGGAACTAAAAGTTACCCCTTGAGGGAAGTGGTATCATGGCTAGAACTTAGTGGCTGCAGAATCAGATTCAAGTTTAGCAAAAAAAAAAAAAGGGGAAACTTGGGTGTTACTACCTGAGGACCTAGACTAGCTCCCTGCCAGAGAGTAGGATACAGGCAAGCTTTTCTAACCCTGTCACCCAAGAGCCCATCATCAGAGTCCACAGTGGCAGCACCACCTGTAGACCGTGCCCAGGAACTTTGGAAATGGTATGGGCAGACACTGCTGCACCCCTGAGTATCGCATCCCCTCCAGAGCTCTGCCTTGCTGTTAGCCCACCAGGCTCTGAAGTAGCTCCTCTCAACAGGCCTTCATTGTAAGTAAACTCAAAAGATGAAAACTCGTCCCTGACATAATTAAATGGGTGATTATCCACTTTATAGAAGACAGTATATTTCACATTGTCTAGAATAGTGGTTAGCAAACTTCAGCCCCACTGCCTGCTTCTGTCACTGTGACTTTATGGGCACACAGCCACACCCACCTGCTTATGTACTGTTTATGGCTGCTTTCTGCTGCAGTGACACAATCAAGTAGTCATGACAGAGACCCTGTGGCCTACAAAATCCAAAATATGTACCATGTGGCCTTTTAAGAAGTGAGCACTATGCAACTGCAGAAGTTTCTTTGCTCTGAAAGTCTCTGCTCACATTGATCAGACCCAGGGAATCCAGATACTTACAGCTCTTTAAGATTCTTCATCTTCACAAAGGCATCAAACTGGACGGATCTGATCGCATTCCCTCCAAGGTTCCTGAAACAGAACACACATACTTATGCAAAGAAACCCTAGGTACACCTGAGGGGTTTTCAGGACAGTCCTGGTTTCACAGATGACCCACAGGGACTAGGCAGACCTGTATCCTAACTACTACAGGTGGCTGCTGTTTCCCAAATAGTGACACCAGCCCACGAAAAAACTCGGGAGCCGAGCCAGCCTTAGGGCACCATCAAAGCTGGACTGAGGCCTGCTTACAGCAAGGCCAAACCTTTCCCTACAGAGTTAAGAGTCAAACTTAATTCAAAGAAGAAACAAACTAAGATTCATATAAACGAGACATCCGCCCCAGATGGCAACAGCATGAACGTCTCAGGGGTGGCTCTGTCCCCTTCCTCCCAGGGTCTCAGAAGCAATCAACACACCAAAATGGTTCAGCCCAGCATCTACTCTGCACTGTTAAGCTGCTTTAATGGAGGCAACAGGCTTGGCCAGGAGGAAGCACCCTGGTGGAAGAGGCAATGAGGCCAGGGGCCCATGAAGGATCCGGTGCAGGGGTGAGGCAGCGCAGCAGGATGGGGAAGGGTATTTATCCAAATACCAACTGAATTAACTGGGAGCACACCAACTGGCCATATGTTCTGTAACTGTTCCTGGCATAGGCAACATAGAGGCCAAAGTTAAAGCTGACTTATAATGAGAAGGAAGCAGCTGGTGTTTCCAAATAGCCTGTTTCTCGGTTTACAAAGATGCGATTAAATTGCTAGCAGACGTCCAGGCAGCCGCATTTGGCAGGCCTGTGCCTCAGGGCAGAGCTGGCGAGATACTCACAGGTGCTCCAGGCCTTCCAGGCCCGAGAATGCTCTCTTAGCCACAGACTTGATCTTGTTTCCAAACAGACTCCTGCAGTTTCCAAACATCCAGAAATTGAGGCCAGGGGAGGAGAGAGAATCAAGGAAGGGTTGAGAGAAAGAGAAAGAAAACACACAATTAAGGTGGTGCTATCTGATAAGTCTGTCCAGTGAGGGGCGGGCGGAAAGCTGACCTGTTCCGATTACGGGTTTGAGGCACACAGGACTTCCCCTTTCTGAAATGAAATACTTTTATCTTTATTAGAATTTAATAGTGATGACAGGCCGGAATTGCATGCGCCGTCTAGCCTAAAAAGGCTGCTTGCATTGTCAGCTGGAAATCACCTTGTCCAGCCCAGGCTCTCTCTTTCCAAGGACCACCCAAGGGTGGGTGGTGAAGTTTAGTGATGGCCTTGCAGGAGAGATGAGACAGGTTATGGTTTCAGTGAGAGGAAGCGGAGTCAAAAAAGGAAAGACAAATCTTTGGAATCAAAACTGCATCCTATGACTGGGCGTGATGGCTCACGCCTATAATCCCAGCACTTTGGGAGGCTGAGGCAGGAGGATCACCTGAGCCCAGCAGTTGGAGACCTGGACAGCATAAGGTGACACTGTCTCTACAAAACAATAAAAAATTATCTGGACGTGGAGGCGCGCACTGCTAGTCCCAGCTACTTAGAAGGCTAAGGTGGGAGGACTGCTTGAGCCTGGGAAGTCAAGGCTGCAGTGAGCCATGACTGTGCCACTGCACTCCGGCCCGGGCAACATAGGGGGATGTTGTCTCAAACAAAAAACTCCAAACTGCCACCCACTTCTGAAAAGTGCATTCTGGGGCTAAACTTTCCCAAAACAGACAAGAGGACAGGAAAACAGGGATCCATCAAGCTGACTCCACAGCTCTCTGCACCACCGTGAGCTGTGTCCTTGCCTATGAGATGGACACCTCAGGCCCTGCAGGAGATGCCCCAGCACTTTGGCTCTTAAGCCAGACCCCCGACTATATATGACGTCCGTGGGCCAACCTCCAAGGTTATTGCTAGTGCCTGTCCACTTCCTGGACTGCCTGCCCATGAGAAGGGGTTCCTGCCTCCAGGCAACTCTGATCCCAGCCTTAGCATTAACTGTTAAGAGTTTTCCCAGAAGCCCAAGTCTGCACCCCTGCAGAACACAAGGAAGAAATGAGCATCTCCTCCACCAGACTGTGTGATCTAAAGGGAAGCTGGTCTCTCTACAGGGGAGCCCCTAGGGTGGACACTGGGAATGAAGAAAATCATGTTTTCCCCTCCCTGTTATCATGTTCTCTCATGAGAACCCATCAAAGGCATTCCCTCTAATCCAGATGGCACAGGAGACCACCAGGGAACAACTGAAGGCAGTGCTGACCATCAGCTTTGTCAACTTGTCAACCTTGAGGTCCACAGGATCTAATGGGCTTGCTAAGAACACCGACTGCCAGGAGCCAACTCCTGGGGATTCTCAGCATCAACAGGTCTGTCCAAGGCAACCGGGTGCAGGTGGGCAGGGGAGAAAGCCCCTGGAGAAAGCCCATCTGGCCCAGCACCCTACTGGGAAGGGGACTCCTGGTCCAGGATCTCACCTAGCATCGGGGAAGAGACTGGACTACAGGTTAGCTCCATCTTCAACCTGCATTAAGACTGGGACCCACAGGAGAAGACGAGAAGCCCCAGCCCCTTTCCAAAAGGAAGAAAAGAAAGGAAATATAAGCCCTGAAGGAAACCGAAGATGGCAGGGCAGCCTGGGACCTGCCCACCACACAGGCCCCTGCTTTATCCTAACTGCAACAGGCCTCCTGGAAACACAGGCCCACAGCAGAGCCAGAGGGAGGCACCACCAGCCCGCGTGGCCAGCTCCTGGGGCAACCACTCCAAAGGGGCTGCCTGATCCTCCGCTTCATCAGAAACAGACTCCCTCCCTGGGGGCCTCCATTCAGGCCGACCCCAGTGCTAACTCAAGTTTAGCCCTCAGACAAAGCAAGCTCTGTTTCCTGCCTCTGGAGGATGAAGGGGCAAACGGGCCAGAGACCCTCTGCCTTTTCTTTCTCTCTGAGGCCGTATGCATGGATGTGAAAACAATCGTATTCTAAAGCGTTTCCACAACCTCTCTCAGTCTCAAACTTTTATTTTAAAACAAATAAACCAAATGCTCAGAAAACCCAGTGGCCATGCTAACTTACGCTCTTTAACCACAAAATTCGCCAGCAAATAACAGCTCATGAGGCACTGCAACCCCGAGCACTTCAGAGAGCACTGCCAACTTCTACACTTACTCAGCTCCCCCGGCCCAGGCACTGTGTGCCCCAGGTCCCAGTAAAAACGCATTGAACTGTTTAGTGAAATCTCCTGTAAACGAGATCCAGGAAAAAGCTGTGCTTTATTTCATCCCTTAAATATTAGTCACATTGACCTGTTTTACAGTGAGGGCAGGCTGTTATTTTTAATGGTGACAATAGCAATAAAACAAATTCTCAAATTCTCAATTATGCAGGAACGAATCATCCTGTTGGTGGATTAAGCAGGGTCCTTACCTTCCCCCAGCAGACATCTGGGGCTGGGGTGGGGAGCTGCAGCCAGCAGACTGGGATGGCTCTAATAAAAGGCTGCTGCAAGGAGAAAGGAGAGGAGGACTGCGGGCTGGGAGGACACTATTTCTGTCCCAGAGAAGGAACAGCTGGCCAGACCTCCCCAGCACCAACGCAAAGCAGAAAGCGACCTGCGGGGGTCACCTGTCAAACCTCCCATCCATCTCCTGGCCAACCCAGCCAACAGCTCCAAAGGCCTGGTTAGCGCTTGCCAAAGCAAGTGGCAGGTACTGGGGGCAGTGCTCAGCACCTTGTACTCACGTCCTGGAGAGCAACCGTGGCACGTGCACCAGCCTCCCCCTCACCCACCCACACACACAGTGAGTTCCACTGCAGGCCCAGCATCCCCCACAGGCAGGGATGGAGGCTGCGCTCACATCAGCTCTGCAAGATCCCCCAAACATGCCTCTTCCCATGTGCCCTGTGTGGGACTCAACCCTTCCCTCCAAGGAATGCTATGGAGCCAGCTGGAACTACGGGGCAGACACTCGCATACCCAGGTCACTAACTGCTCCTCTCTGCCTGTAATTTGGGATCCAGAAATTCTCCCTTCCCTCCTGCGTACTGACTCGGTGCCACTATGCAGGCCCCAGCTGGGAAACCGCACAACTATTTGGAAAAAGGTCCTGGGGTGAGTATACAAAAGAATCCCAGACAAACTAGGAAGAAAGGCATGTGCTGGGGTCTGGGAACATTCTCGCCCTGCCAGGAAGCTCCAGTGTGAGGAAGTCTCCAACATGGCTGTTCAACAGCTGGAAAAATTAAGGGCAGGTCAGCATCCACCCCAAATTCACAGACAGGCTGTTTATGGCTCTGCTGCTCACATCTTCCTTTCTTGGAAAACGTTTTAATTTAGGTCTGACCTCTGGCATGGTGGAAAGGACCCAAGGTCTTTGAGTAACTCAGCAAAGGCAGGGAGGGGTCTCTACCTTTCCATCCCAGGGCAGGCCCTGAACATCAGCCCCTCGAGCTCTCCAAAGGCAAACCCATACCAGATAAAGGGGCTCATGGCACTGGCTGCACTCCCCACAGGACGGATCAGCTGCTCTAGAGGGCCAGCTCTTCTCCATGCTAACATGCACCCCACTTCTCAGTGGATCCCAACAGGCCAGCACCGGGCCACTGCCATGGAGCAACACGGTGCTATCTGTGGTCACTCCTCTCAGCCACGGCCACAGCACAACTTTCCTGCCAACGTTCTAAGTAGACGGGTAAGGAGGGGACTAACGAGGCACTGGGTTCTTCCTCTGTCCCTCCCTTCATTCAACAAACATCGACTCAACACCTGTGATATGCCAAACACAGCAGTTAAGTCTGTGTACCAGGATTACCTGGGAAGCATTTATTTCTCCAGTTCCCTTTTACTGTGGAAATCTGCACATACCATGCTAGGTAGACGGAGTAGTATCCTGAACCCTAAGTGCCCATCACACAGCTACAATCCTCCTCTGGTTATGCCAATCTCACCTCATCTCTACCTCTAGCCACTGCCCATTCTCAAACTCAGCAGGGGTTTAGGGAATCCAAATCATAGGCATCATACCATGTTCTTTCTTTATCCAAGAAGAAAAGGATTCGTTTTTGTTCTTTTGCAACATAATCATGATAGCATCACAGGTAAATAAGTGATTGCGTATATGTAATCATATTAAGGATTTCTTGTTTATTTTTTGTCCCAGCGTCCCCGATTGAATGCATGTCTTTCTCTCTTGCCCTTTTTCAAACATACAGAGTCTTCCAGCCCCAAGATGCTGACTCAGTGGCTGGGTGGGATGAGGCTTGGATTTTAACAAGTTCCCAGGAGTCTCAGGGCCAGCTCAGTGTGGAGCCCACCACAAACAACATATGTGAGTGAGGAAAGCAAGGGCTCGGGCTGACCTCTTGGGGCTCAGGTGGAAATGCTGAGCCTGGTCTAGCACGTGGACAACGGAGAAAGCACCAGGGCACAGAGAGCGGGCACTCAGGAAGGCAGCGGTAGACACACGCAGCACCGGAACACAGGGGACCCAGGGCCAGGCGCACCTCACGGGACCCGCTTTCTATAGTGAGACAGAGCCTCCTGGAAGCCACAACACCCAGCAAACGGCTCCAGGTTCCTCCAGAGGGACACACCCCAGTGGAACCTGGCAGTGCTGCCCACTCCCCACCCTCACCCTTCAGTCAGTTATGGCCAAGGCCAGGGAGGCTCATACCAAGGGGCAGCCCCGGTGCTGAACACCTTAGCAGCCCCGTCCCAGGCCTGGAGTTTCTCTTGCTAAGGATAGGCCTCTGCCCCACCCCACTTGGTACTTTTCACTCTTCCCAGGTTTGCCCTGTACGGGATAAAAAGGGGCCACGTACTAGAGGTTAAAGGTTGGGGAAAATGAGCATTGTTTGAGGGACAACAAGGACAAGAAACACTGACAAGCATTTCCAACATGCTGCTGGAGTACAGGACGCTCAAGAAAAAATACCTTCCTCAGACAGCCAAAAGAGCTTATTCCCAATCAGACCCTTGGATATCAAAGGTGCAAAAAGCCACATTTTTCAGAACAAATCAGAAGCATCTACCGTGCAGAAAGACTTTCTGCACCGCAGCATCTCCTCAATCCTCAAGCTCCACTAGGGCTTTCCAAATATTTACTTTACACTCGCACTCTGCTGAGCTCCCTGAACTGGGGACGGGCTGGGGGAATGGAGTGGCGATCGTCCTCTCTGTCTTGCCTCCTCCAAACCTTCCCTCCGAGCTGCCAGTAAACAGTGATAATTAGCCCCCCTCTGCACGGTCCTTGGATGGCATCTACAGAAAGTGCTGGTGACATGCAAAGTAAACAGGGTGGGCCGACAGGGAGGGAATGTGGGCTTTGGAGCCAAACAAGCAAATCTGGATCCTGCCACTTGCCAGCCCCGTAGTTTTCGGCAAAATCCCGTCACTTCTCTTTCCTCAGGTATAAAAAGGTTGCCTAACAAAGACTACCCTCATGAGATCATTAGATATAACACGCACCTGCTTGGCAGATTAACTGGCAAAATCTAGGAGCTAGGAAAAAAGAAAAAGACCCCAAACCATACATTCAAAATAGCCGCTACTATGACCCTTGGAAATGCTGTTTCCATTTGAAATGATGGTCAATGACAAAAGTCCTGACAGGAGCCCCACAGCTTACTAAGCTTTACACAACTCCCACAATTCCACGAAACTAAGCAACAGGGCAAGACTCCTTTGCACAAAGAGCAATGGCAAATCCAGCAGTTTTCAAGTGAGTTGTGAGTGAAGCCCAAGAGAAGCTCCACCAGGCCGCCAAACGCCGGGTCGTCAGTCCCCAAGAACCCAAGGCCCAGGTCAGCAAGGAGACCCCCAGCCAGCGAGGAGTGGGGCAACCCCTGCTCTATTCTTCAGACTCTTCTCCCCAAACAAAAGAAGCTCTGCGTGGAGCCAGCTCTCTTCCACCTGGGCCCAGAG
Organism: Cacajao melanocephalus; assembly: GCA_963573385.1. Lineage (NCBI taxonomy): Eukaryota > Metazoa > Chordata > Mammalia > Primates > Pitheciidae > Cacajao > Cacajao melanocephalus. Next base: position 86,562 of record CAUYLG010069816.1, read on the forward strand.
CAGAGAGGCGTGGGGAGCACCACAGAAACGTCTCCCACGGAAGTGTCTTCCCACGCATTCGCTGGTAGAGCTCCGTGCTGCGGATACTCACAGCTTGCTGAGGCTGTCGAGCCCTGAGAAGGCGCCGCTCGTGTCCTCTATTGTGCCTGAAATCTCATTATGGTCCAGATCCCTGGGGAGAGGACAGAAAGCAGCTCACCGACCAGTCTGAGCATGAAGGGAAAGCAAATTCCCACCCAGCCTGCTGCTCAGAAGCTGAAGTCCCCTGGGTGTACCCTGGAGGCACAGCCGAGACGAGGGGTGGAGAGACAAAGGGAAGCCCTGTTTCTCAGCCTTCCAACCAAGACAACACATGCCTCAGGCAAGAAGCTTCCCTGGGCTCCACCTGCTGCCTGCCTGTCTGCGGAGGCCACACTCCAGGGAAGGGAGGTGGTGCAGACAACCTGATTTGTACTCTGCCCCTAGAGAGTGGATATCTGGCCCTGGCAGTGAGAAGCAGCCCAAAAGGTTCCTTAAGGCTCCCCGTCTGCTCTCATACCAACCAGAGTCCCTTTTCTGGACGTGACCGAGAAACTGCAGAAAGCACATGTAAGAAAGAAATCTGGCACAGGGCCCGCCCGTGGGCCCTTCTGTGCCAGCCAGTGGGTCCGGAGCCCAGAGTCCCTCTCCTCTCAAGGCCTGCAGGGCGCTGACTCTGAGCCAGGGAGGACATCTGGGTGCTGAGTCAGACTTGTGACCCATTCGCCATGATCGGAGGGATGAGGCCAACTCCTTAGCCCAGGCCCCTCCAACAATGCAAATCCCATGGCCGATGACTCAGTGGCCTCCCAGCTTCCAGGAGTAGGTCACAGTACCCAGGCGAGACATCACACCTGGCGACCAGGCCCCCACCCTGCACACATTCTGCCCTCTCCAACTTTCCATGAGGTTCTTGGTTCTTAAACTTTCCCCTCCTGAGCCCTTGCAGACACAGGCCAGGGACAGAAAAGGAGCTCTTGGCTCCTGTGAGAAGCTGCAGCAGGAATCAATGCTGCCAGCAGGAAGGGCAGCTCTGACTGAAGAGTGAAATGCTGGCGGTGACCTTTCTTTTACAGCAGGAAGCTCAGAGAGTGGAGATTCTGCTGCTGGAAGGGACTTCTCCTCTCAATGGGTTCCTTCCTCTCATCTGCATACTCAAAAAAACCAGGGACCCAGGGCTGTGGCTTTGTATGCCTGTCTCCCTGCTCCTAGGGGCTGCCAAAGCTTTTCTCTCCTTTCTGACCCACTCAGTTTGAATGTTCCCAGCCTTGTTATTCAGGCCTTGCATGGGCTCACAGGCTGACCTGGCCTGAATAGCTTGGCTCCAGCCTCTTTCACACTCCCCAGCAATGGCTCCACATTAAAGCCGGCTCTGCCAGGTGCAAGTGCAAAGGCTCCCTCCCTGTCACACTGGAACAAACCCCTCTCTGTGCAGTGGATTATGCCTAGGAAGGAGACCCTAGAACCTGCCATCACTGTCCTCTGAAAACCGTATGCCCCTCTCTGGGGATTTTATGCTGATAGCTGCTTGGAAGTTCTATGAAGCCAACCATGGAAAAGTTTTATACAAGTCTCAGAAAAGCATCCTGCAGCCACTTCTGCCAACCAGTCTAATTAGGGACTCCAAGGGAAATAGCATTATCACCTCCACTTTGTTAATTGACCCCTGATGAGGTGCAAGGAGAGACACAGGATTCCCTAAGTGCTGCTTTTGGAAAGGAAGCATCTTGGTACAGGTTATGCTGAAGAAGTTCAAATGCCAGGACGAGACACACACTGCAGCATTCCCATGGTTTAGAGAAAAAATATTCAGGACTTAAAAGTGGAAGTTGCAAATGAACACTCAAGACGGGAAAGACTGACCCCACGGCTACCTAACTGGAGGCTGCACCAGGCACTCAGCGTGGGGAAGCTTTTCCCAACGCCAGGAGCCAGCATCCCGTCCGGCGCAACGTGGGCATCACTGCTTGAGAAAAACTACTTTTTAAGAGACACCATCCCTCTCTAGGCACCATTCTGGGGGAATGAGAGATTTTTCTGCTTAACCAGTTCTTTTTCAGTTGATTACATAAAGTCTGAGACTGCACACAGAGCAAGCCAGCTTGGGATCCAATTCTGACTCGAAGCCAACGCAAATGGAGGTCAACTAAACAGCTGGTTTGCTCTATTCTGCTCTCCCCACCGGGGACCCCTTCATCCTGTCAGTAGTGGGAGACGTACAAGACTCGCAGGCTCTTGAGTCCCTTGAAGGCGCCCTCCGCAATGTGGCTGATGGAATTGTGGCTGAGGCGCAGGACGCTCAGGCTACTCAGCTCAGCCAGGCTCTCCTCGTCCAGCCGTGTCAGGTTGTTGAAGGACAGGACCCTGCAGAAAGGAAGAGCAGCAATGTCACCATCTAGCATGGTTGCCCCCAACCCCACCCTGCTGGAAATCAGGCCACAGTGGCTGGGTTTCAGTGGTAAACGACACGGGTGCATGTGTGTGCGCACACGCACGCGCACACACACGCACGCACACGCACATGCACACACAGAATCCCAGGCGGTAAAAGTGCCCATGCAGCTAGAAACTCATCAGTGCCCAACACACTAGTCTGACTCCTAGAATGGATGAGTAGGTCACAGGGGCCAGGGTGGCTGTTAAACTGTGAAGACTATACACAAGGTCATGACACTACAAGAGCTCTCAAGCTCCAGTGCCTTCACGCTGCTGTCCAAGGCTACTCCTGATTCAGGCTACCAAAGACCTCTGATAGCAGAAGCCTGGGAATCTGGACATGGCCTGGCAGCAAGCCAGACAGCCCCAGTCACACTCCCTGCAATGGCCAGCAGAGGGCACCACTAGCCTCTGCCTGGGACAACCACACCTGTGCCTTATGCTTTAGCTGGGCAACTCCCCCTGGGTGGCAGGCTCCTGCCCAGGCCTCCCTGCCCCCATCCACGTGGGCCTCAGAGCAGGATCCCCTACTGCAGGCAGTAAAGCCATATGCTTTGCCTGAGCCTCAGAATCGAAGCTTCCTCCCAGCACTCCCGCACCTCTGGGTTGGTTACATGACATATTGGTCATCCATCGTTGAAAAATGAAAAATTGGGGCTGGGGCAGGAAGAAAGAAAATGAATTCAAAGAAGATTAATGAGTTTTTGAAGGCACAGGGAGCAGCATTCTTTCCCTCCTGGACAAGTCAAGGTGTCTGTCAGTTGTACAGACCTGGCAGGTGATAAAATCATATCCTCACCTGCAATTAAGGAATTTAGCTTAAAGGAGGGGTGGGAAACATACACTGGGAAGCAATCCCAAATCTGGCTCTGAGGTTACCTGGATATGGCACAAACTGCTAGGACTGCTCAAGCACACTTCTGTGACCTTTGCTGCCCCTTCTAGAGGCCACAGAAGAGGGCTTCATGCCTCCCACCAGCCAGAGAGGGGATCCCACACCCCGCAGAAGAGAGCATGCCTTTACCTGGGGCTGCCACGCTGGTGAGTCAGAGGACGGCTCCCGACTTTAGGAATTGGACTGGCTCAGGCTTGGGAGACTTAAAAACCTCTCTTGCTTCCCACAGCTCCCAGCCCCGACCAACAAAACCCGGAGTTCCTTGGCGAGGTCACAGCCTAAGTACAGAGCCTGAAAGGAGCCATCCAGCACCACACGGAATGCGCAACTACAGTGCCCTGAAGCACAGAAGCTTAACCCAAAGGGTTAACACTCACAGAATCCAAGGAAAGTGAGGAAAGAGGCAGGACCACTGTGTTTTGCATTAGATAATGATGGATTCACCAAAATATAAACTCCAAGTCTGTGTGTGTGTGTGTGTGTGTGTGTGTGTGTGTGTGTGTCAGAGAGAGAGAGGGGGTGGAAAGAGGAGGAGGGAGGGAAGGACGGGGAGAGAGAGAACACAGAAGACCAGACACAAACACCAGCTGCAAGAATCCACATTAGATTCACACATCCCCTTGAGTATGCCCAGTGAGGTCAAGAGAGAGAGACAGGACAGACTGACACTTGGCACTCTTAACAATCATTCACTTCAGTGTGGAATCTTTTTCCTATGGCCAAGCTTAGAAAAGGAAGAACAAAACAAAAAAGAGAAAGCCCACCCAACTCTTGTGAAAAATAAAGAAACCTAGTGGACTAAAGCGGAGCATATCAAACGGAAAGAAGGATAGTGAAAACACAAATCACGTATTTGTGAAGATGTTCTCTGAGTCCTTAGGAGTGCTGCGTTCACTGTCAATAACCCCACCCTGACGTGAGGGGGTGGCCAGGGCCACACCTGGGGACAGTCTGCCACTACTAATCTCAAAACTATGGGCAAGACAAGCTCAGTTCTCAGTCTCAACCTGGGAGCCCTGTCTGGGAATCTCCAAAAGGATCTTCCTCCAAGAGGAAGACGCATCTCTGCACCAAGCGCACACACACACACGACTGCACGGCAGCCTCTGCTATCAGGCCACTGCGGTGCAACATGGAGAAAGGGAAGAGGCCAAGAGCCTGGACCACTTGTCTATAGCAAGGAAGGTGGCCACTCCTAGGACGCAAATTCTTCCAGTCACTGTGTCACCATCTCTCGGCTTTGCTGACTTACTCAAAGTTGCCTGTGTTTGAGCACAAATGACTCCCTTGCTGAGGAAGCGCATGCTAGTCATTCTCAGAATGGCTCCTGTGAGCACTCTGCTGTAGCTGCCCTTCCCCAGGAACTTCCTACCCCTGGAACTGTCTCCAAGCCCAACAGGGCCTTGGGGGCCGAGGCTCCCTGCAGGGACCTAGATGCTACTCCTGGAGCCCCTGCTAATCCAAATGCAGAGGAAGTGGAGAGGAGATTAGGAAGGGACTTGGGCTCAGATTGCTGAGGGTCCTACTATGGGCCTGGCTGGTTTGGGGACAGGGCTACGCTACTGGCCTCCCTGTCTCTGAGCCCTCCCCGAGGCCACTGTGTGGTGGAATGAACCAGGCCTAGCACTTTCACCTCCAAGCAGTGTCTAAAAACACTGTCACAGCCCAGAGCTGAGGACACTTACAACTCATGCAGCTTCTGGCAGAAGCTCCAGCCCTTGCGGTGAATGCGAGCGATGGAGTTGTTACTGAGGTGGAGCTGCTGCAGGGCCATGAGGCCGTAGAGCGAGCCGCTGTTCACTTCCACCAGGCTGTTGTACTCCAGGTGCCTGCAACGACAGCCGCGCGCACGATGAAGAGGGGCTTTCACTCCTTCCCTGGACAGACAGCAAACGAACGGCCACGCCGCACCAGACACTGTGGTCGCACCCAGGCTAGAACAGTGCACAAGAGAACTGTGGAGTCCACTCGCACACACGTGCATGTGAGTGGGGCTAGGAGAAGACAGGCATGTCGAAACGGAGGAGGGCACATGCCAAAGCTGACTCAGAACCTTCAGCGGGCAAGAGGGAGCTTCCTAGAGGTGACTTTTTTGGCTAAGTAAAAGTGAACCAGGGCCGGGTGTGGTGGCTCATGCCTGTAATCCCAGTACTTGGGGAGGCCAAAGCCCGAGGATCGCTTGAGCTCAGGAGTTCGACACCAGCACAGGCAATATAGCAAAACCCCATCACGACCAAAAACAAAACAAAAAGTGACCCAGGCAAACAAACGGGCATAGGAGTTCCGGGCATAGGAGTTCCAGGCAAGGGCAAAGCCCATTAAAGGAATGGAAAGGAGAAAGAATAGGAGGCGGTTCTTATTAGCACTCCCATCTTACACAAGAAGAACGTGCCGCCGAGAGAAGCCGGGTAACCTGTCTAAGACTTCACACAGCTTAGCTGGTAGGGGAGGGGCCAGAATTGATTCAAGCCCAGGTCTGGCTACCAAAGGCTGGACTCTGCCAGTGTGCTAGGAGACACGCTTTAGCTCTCATATCAGACTACCTAGATTTAAATCCTGATTTTGCAGCTTGCTGGCTGAATAAACCTGCAGATCTATAACATGGAGACATTCAGGAGCACTGACTCCATGGGGGTCACTAAGAGAAGGAAACAAGGGGACATCAGGATTTACTGCACTGCTGGCCTGAACTCTCAAGCCCACTGTGTGAGCATGTAGCACCCCACTTCCTGACACAATGTGTGCTAGGAAGGACAGCGTGAGCCCAAGCAACCGCCTCTTCAACCAAAGTCCCTAACTCAAATTTTGCTCCATGTTCAGTATTACAAAGGCTTTGGGTAACCAAGTTTTGCGTTTTTCCATCTTTCTCTCTGCCACTGCTCAAAAGGTAAGTACTTAATGTACAAATAACCTCTGAGGCAGCTCATCAGTCTCAATTTGTATAAATTTGTTCAACATAAAAACCAAATGGTAGGTGCTAACCCCATTTTCCTCTGAAAATTCTCTTTAAACTTCAGTCCACCCCAGCACGTGAGCACCTTGGATTTCCAAGTCCAAAATGACATGCTTAAGGAGGTCAAGTGAAAATGCTTTTTGAATATGTAAAACAGAGGGTAGAGAATAAGTAGAGCAAGAAGGCCAGCGGTAGGAAAGGTCCTCACCGTTCACAGGGTAGGGAGGGCTGGTCATGCAGAGACGCTGCTCAGAGTGACACAGCAGAATACGGGGATGGACCTGGGCCTAGTTGGCTTCCACTGCCAAAAAAACCAGTAAAGGACATACAAGTCATGAAACAATGTGCCCAGACTGGAAGGGAGAAGGGGCAGTCATGAGCAAGTTAAATCATTGACTCTAAAGCAGGAAATCGCAAGTGGATAAGTACAGACAGTGGTGTCAGTGTATTAACTTGGAAGGAACAACCAGCAAAGCTAAAAACAGAAAAACCAAAAAGAGAAAGGCTTAGAAGTGCCTGCATCCTGGGAGAAGAACTGCGGTGAAGAGAGAATGAGGGGGTGGCGGGGAAGGGGCTGGGGTGGCAGTGATGGCTTTTCTTTACTATCTGATTTTATTTCACTATGCAGATGCATTACTTTTGATTAAAAATAAATGTTAATGTTTAAAAAGCCTTTCCTGTATGCTGCCCTGCTGTTTCACGTGACTGTGCAGGCAAGCCCGTTCTGCTGTTGTACACATCTGGCTGAAGAGACTGCTTCCTTGATAAAAGCTGAACATCTGCACCCAGGGTCTTGATTAGCTCACAAGACAGAAATAAATCTCCTTGGATGAGCTCTACATTTCTGGCCCACCTGCACCTCAAGAAAGACTGTCAAACTCAGATGGGGAGAGAAGGGACTTCCTGTGATGTGGGAGTGGAGAGGATGTGAGGAGTCTGTTCCGCAGTCCCACATTCATTGAGGAAGCAGGGGCAGGGGAAGTGGATGCAGGCTGCGGGGAGCAGGCCCAGCAAAATGGCCCCCTACTTCATCTCCATTAACCAACTTATCTAACTCAATCCGCTGAAACTTCCCCCAAGGGGACGTCAGTGGATTTCCTGATCTGCTCGGAAAACACCCTCAGATTTGGCCCAGTCCCCAAGACACTGAGTTGGGCGTAGGTGAAGTCACAAAGGGAAGGGAGCTGGGTCTAGCTGAAGTCTTGAAGGATCCTTCACGGGAGGGGCTGGGCACTGGTGCCCCACTCCACACCCAGTGCTCAGCTGAATGCTTACGTACATACATGGTGCACAGATCACACAGCAATCCTCAGCAACACCAGGAGCCCGGTCGCACTTACAGCACATGCATCTTGGACAGTCCCCAGAAGGCCCCGTCTGTCAGTTTGCTGATATTGTTTCGCTGAAGCTTCAGCACCTCCAAGCTGTTGAGCCCCTGGAACGTGAGGCCCTCTATCAGCCGAATCCGATTCCGATTGAGGTCCCTAAGAGATGAAGCCAGCAGGGTCAGCGTGTCCTATGTGCATATCCCACCTGTAACCATTCCCAGGCTGTCCTAGCTGAGTTTCTAAGCCAGAGAAGAAATCCCAGTGCAGGGATCCTTGGGAAGCCAGGACATGCAGGGGAGCCCACTGTGTGTCTCGGATGCCATTCAGGCACTGATGCTGCCCCTTGACCACAGCTAGTGCAGGAAAGAGGGGTGAGGCCCAGCTCTCCACGGCCAGCTCCAAGGCTGGGCCCACGACTATCTGGAAGAGAATGCCCGTCTCTTCCCCCAGTAGCACCAGTGCCATTTGTGACTCTGCAGTGAGGAGGTGGGTATGACTCAAGGGGTGAACGTCTTACGTGAGGCTTCTCTGAGCTCAGCAACAGAAATCCAGACCACATGCCTCAACCCAGGAAACACCAAACCACTGAGTATCAAATGGCAACACTTTCCACTGGGGGCAATTCACAGCATCTCTACTATGGAGAGAAGTTACTGCACGTGGGGGCGGGGGAAGATGGGGAAGAGACACCCCACAAGGCATATACATTTGGCCTCTAGCCCCAGTATGACAAAGCCTCAGTCAACCAAAAGATGTCAGGAATCTGGGTGGGCCAGATGCATTAGCAGCCCTGTGGGAAGGGGAGGCAGGACAGCCAGAAAGCCCTTGGTTTTCCCCAAATACTTTTGCAGTGTCTCATGACGCTGCCCCACACACGATCTTCTTGGGAATCATTGAGACCTTCACCACATACTGAAAAGGGCAAACGCTAGGGCTCACCACCCAGGGAGGGTGAAACCCAGGTAGGTTGAGAGCCGGGCATACCTTGTCTTGCCGCCAACCTGGCCCTTGACAACTACTTTGTTTTGTTGAAACAAAATTTCCAATACTGTCTTATTTTCCTGAAATACGCTCTTCTGCCAAAAAGAGGGCACAGGGAAAAAAAAAAAAACTCCAGGGAGAAAAAGAGTCCTTCGTCAAGCTCTGGTTAACAGAGCTTTTCCTGAATCTAAAACTCTGCCTTCTAGAAGGGTACTCAGCCTTCCATCAATAAACTAAACAATCAAATTGTTTTAAAAAATAAATCAACTACCTTGTAAGATTTAAGAGATGAAGACAAAGGCCTGTCTTTTGCTTACTAACTCTGGCTACACTAACTTCCTCTCAAACTGTTCAAGAAGTGTCAGACACCACCATATCCAAGGTACAGATTTTATTGGTATCTTTTAAAAATACATGAAAATGTTAAGATAAGTAAGAACCCAAACCCACACGGCCTCAGTAATAGCCAGCATCAGCTAAGCAGCAGGATTCCCGATTCCATTTTGGAAAACATCAGGGAAGACAAGTGAACTCAGTGGATCTCTTTCTCAGCAAGCTGAGAAAGCCACAGCACCAGACCCAGCTCCGCATTTGATTTTATGAGGTGCTGCCCTTAATGGCAGTTTATGGCGAGCTTTACCAAAAGGAGCAAGGAAAGGGTCGCGTTTGGTACAAGGTCCTTGGGGAAATCTGGCCTCCATAAAGTTTGGCTGGCCTTAATTAAAGTGTATGTTTCTGTACTCACAGTTGTGTCAGCCTGGGTAGCTTGAATGCTCTTACAGGAAGCTGGGTGATCCTGTTTTTGCTCAGGCGAAGAGTTAGCAGCGACCGGGACAGACCGTCAAATGCTCCCAACTCCAGGGTGCCAATCCGATTGCCAGCCAGGTTGCTGGAATGATTCAGGAGAGAAAAGGTGGTGGATGGTCAAAGGCCTTCCTCATTTCGTCACAGACACCAGACCTCACTGGGTCTAAGTTGGGAATACCAATTAAGACACCAGAGGGACAGGTTTCCAGTGACAGCCACAGGCTTTGGATGGGGAGCCAGAGAGAAGCAGGCGTTGGCACTGTGCACCTAAGGACCGAAGGCAAGGCCTGTTTCGCAGAAAGCAAAGTGGTGTCAGGTGGACACCTTTTAAGAGCCCACACTGGAGGCTTCACAAAGGCCAAGGCCTCCGGTCCCCAACTCTGGTACCATGAGGCAGCCTAACAAAGAAATCACTCCTTGCCTTGCGGGCTTTACTTGGAAAATCCACATGCCAAACGTCACCCTCCGTGAAAAGATGGGTCACAATGACCCCTATACTAGCCTTGCAAATGGTTTCCAGAGTTACTCTGGAACAGTAATGACACAGGGAACGAAAACTCACCTGGAATTGGAAAATGTCTCTTTAGCCTGGGGTTTCAAATTCTTTCCCAGGGCAACACTTTTCCTACCAACAAGTAGTTGATTAAGTAGGTTTTAACTTTTTTCCTTCCTGTCTACCACCCATTGTGTGTGAGACAGGACATTAACATGGGTAAAAGAGAAACAGACAAATCTAAAAGGTGCCGAAAACTCACAGAAAAGAGTAACTGCCCTCTCCAAATAAACGCAGTGACTTGTTTTAAAAGTGCATGACACGAGGAAGATAAGCACTGATAAGTTAAGCCTGGTCAAACAAACTTCCAATGTGAATCCTCTAACCATCCTCCTTGAATCTTCTCTGGAAGCATTTGTGAGAGGCAGCCAAGGAAATGGGAAAAAAAGCAGTCTTTGTGGTCAAGATCAACCTGTACTTGAGTCCTATACTCTGGTCTTGGAGTGCTGAGTCCCCTGGACAGGCTAAGTAACCTCTCCCTGTCTCTGTCCCTCATCTGTCTGTAATGTCAGGATAATGTTGCAGGGTATGGAGGTGCTCTATACACAGGCCCCGTCCCTACCCTGCTCAGGGAAGGTCTGCACCATCACCACTGACTCAGCTCAGCCATGACTGAGAAGGGAATGAAGCATCCCTCCTGCGTCCAGAACTGGGTACTGGTGAAGCTGTTACCTGGCTGGACACAAAGCGCCAGCCACAGATGGCAGAACAGAGGCACTTACAGCTCCTTTATAGGCGGTCCATGTGGAAAGCAGGTGTTCCGGACTTCCGTGATGTTGTTTGAACTCAGATCCAACACTTCTAAGGAAACGTAGGCTTTCAGCACGCTCCCCTCCACGCTGCGAATCTTATTGTGCTGCCTGAAACACACCAAGGGAGGTGACTGGAGCATTTCTTTCTGCGAAGTAACTACAAGAAACTAGTATTCCTCGCCCCTCCCTGCCCCCTGTGACTGGCAGTTTTTTTTTTAGAAACCTTTTTTTTTTCCCTAGTTGTTTTGCTCTTTCATAGAACTACAATGCAGTGACACTCTTAAAAATGGGCTCTCCTGTTTCTCTTCCCATCAAGTTATCACCTGCTGGTCAGGTGCTACAGAGAATATTGGATTTTCAATGTGGGACAAGTTTGTTGAAGTTCTGTCCCTAGGCGGCGCTCTCCAAGGGCAACAACACAACAGTGACGCTCAAGACCATGTGAGACCAGCATGACCTGACCAGAATGCACAGATGTACTCACCATGAAGCATGTGCCCCGTGCAGCCAGACAGCTCCAGTCCCTCTCACCCATCATCTTCGGACCTAGTCCAGCCTCATCACTCACGAGAGCCAGAGCACCACAGCCCAGAGTTCATGTCAACCCACTTTAACACGTCATTACACACTCACATTTTACCAACACCTGCCATATACCAGGTATAGAGAGGGACGCAGAGGATTTAAACCAAAAATTTAAAAGAAAGGATTACAACAAAATCCTGACAATCTAAAAAGGGAAAGAGGAGCTCACTGCTGGGTCTAACTGGAATCAAATCCCCTGAACCTCCTGACTGTACCATTAATATTAAGCATTGTGCCTCAGTTTTCTCTTCTGGAAGATGGGGCCATAACCCATCACTTCAGGGATAGGGACGATCCAGCCTGAAACCATATAAAGCATGTGATAGATACAAAGGTAAACATTCGGTGGTCACCACCTCCAAAGAGAGGGATGTTCCACCATGATTTGTGTGCACTTTTTTTTTTTTTTTGAGACGGAATCTTGCTCTGTCACCAGGATGGAGTGCAGTGGCAGGATCTTGGCTCACTGTAATCTCTGCCTCCCAAGTTCAAGTGATTCTCCTGCCTCAGCCTCCCAAGTAGCTGGGATTACAGGTGCACGCCACCACACCCAGCTAATTTTTGTTTTGTTTTGTTTTTTTTTTTAGTAGCGACGGGGTTTCACCATGTTGGTCAGGATGGTCTCGATCTCCTGACCTTGTGATCCTCCCGCCTCCGTGGGAGACAGAATTACAGAAGTGAGACACCGCACTGGGCCTGTGTGCACCTTCAATCTACTTTCTGTCAAACCCACAATCTAAACAAGCAACAGTTACTAGTCAAGAGAAAGACGAATGCTAGCCAAGGCTAGAGGTAGCCAACTGCACCGCTGTGGGTTTGGCGCTGCCTGGCAGAGTCAAACCACTGCAGCCCTCGCTTTAATACTAGACATTTAGGAATCTGCTGGGTGGTGGCGCTGGGCCTCTGGGTTCCAGGCACTTGTACTTGAGCCAGTTCTGAGTAAACAGTGTCAGTGTCTCTGGCCAATCAAAGCATTCTTGAACGCAACACAAGTAAGCCAGGCGTCGCTTACCAAGTGGCATCTCCTTTAAACAAACACTTGACCAAATCAGTTCCAACAGGCATAAACAAGGACCTCTTTCCCAGAAGCTCTGGGGCTTCTCGTGGACTGCTTTGTTTTTTTCGCGAGTCTCCCAGACCCTGAACTGCAAAGTCCATTTCCAAGGGTCCAACTCTGCACACAGAACCTCCCTGGCATGAAAGGACCCTTTCCCTTCCTCTCCTCCCCGGGCCCCAAAGCCACTTCCTTTGAGTTCTTTATTAAGTTCTTTAATAAAGATAGTCTCTTCAGTTTTCTGACTCCAAAGGAAAAAAAAGAAAAGAAAACCTTTATTATGTAAAGTATGGGAAGGAAAAGAACAAGAAATAAAGGCGACAGAGTGGAGTCTTATCCGGGAACTCTGAATATGGTACCAGGGAGCCAGGAGCAGGGTCTGCGCCAGACAGCAGGGCTGGGCGCCGCCCGCCTAGAAGGGCACAAAGAGGGGGTGAGGCCTTACATCATGAAGCCGTGGGACAGCTGCAGGCCCAACATCTCTCCCACGCCAGTTCTGTCCTCTCCCCCACCTCCTCCTCTGTCTCCTCAGTCTTTGTCTGTGGTCTGGTACCTTTCACTTCTTTCTTGACGGTCTATTCATTCACTGAATCAAACACAGTCCAGGCCCCATTCTGCATAAAAGACCCTGTGCGGAAGACAAGTCTCTTTCACCCACTGGGGAAGTTCCCCATTTGGCAGAAGGGGCAGCCATGGAGATGGGAGACAGGGGTGTGTGGGAGTGAGGGCCCCTGTGGCAGGGTGTGTGAGAGGAGCAAGGGAGAGGGTTCAGCTCCGCCTGGCACAAGGTGCCGGGGCGAGTGGCTGAGGCTGAGGCCAGGAGGAGACAGGTGGGGGGAGGCCAGGAGCTTGGATCAGATTGCAGAGCTGGTAGAGTGGGCAGGACCACAACAGCAAAAGCCTCGCCGGCCAAGCTAACAAGTTGGGAATGGACGCCACAGTGGGCCAGGAAAGAGATGGCAACAATACAGAGAAAGGCACAAGAGACCCTCTGATTAGGTCCTGCCCACCCTACCAGCTCCACACCCTCTGATCCAAGCTGCTGGCCTCTCCCTGCCTGTCTCCTCCCAACCTCAGCATCCTACCTTGAGACACCTGCCCTGGTGGGGGCTGGAGATGACAACTGGGGGCATCAATAATGATTCAAAATGTTCTAGTTAGGAACTGGAAGATAACCACACTCATGGACTACTGGCTACACCATCCATCTTTGCCCACTTACAGTCTATTGCCAACCCAGCAGCCAGAGAGCCTGTTAAAAACAAGTCACTTCAGGCATCCCACCGAACAGGAGAAAACATTTGCAAATCACATCTCTGATAATGGGGCTAATATCTAGATATAAAGAACCCCTACAACTCAACAACAGAAAACAACCAACCTGATTTTAAAAATCAGCCAAGATTTGAACAGACCTTCTTCCAAAGAACACACACAAATGGCCAACAAGCACGTGAGAAGATGATCAACATCACTCTTCATTATGGAAACGTAAATCACAACCACAGTGTGGTGTCACCTCACACCCACTCGGATGGCTACTATTAAACAAGCAAACAAAAAACAAACAGAAAATAACAAGTATGGGTGAGGATGTAGGGAGAGTGAAACCCTGTGTGCCAGTGGTAGAAACGTAAAACGGTGCAACTGCAGAAGAAGACAGTGTGAAGATTCTTCAAAAAATTAAACAGCAGCGCACCACATCCCACAATTCCACTTCTGTGTCTCAAAATAACTGAAAGTAGACCTCAAAGAAACATGTGTATACTCATGCCCATAGGAGCATTACTTGCCACAGCCAAAGGCAGAACAGCCCAAATGTCCATCAATGTCATACATACATGCAATGACGTATTACTCAGCCTTGAAAAAGAAATTCTAACACATGCCACTGAATGGATGAGCATTGAGGACATGATGCCAAGTGAAATATACCCGTCACAAAAAGACAAATACTGTATGATTCCACTTATATGAGGTAGTTAGAGCAGTCAGATTCATTGAAACAGAAAGTAGAATGGTGGTTTCTAGGGACTGGGGAGACCACCAAAAGAAGATCTGTTGTATATAATGGTGTATTAATAGATTTGTTGTTTAATGGTGTATTAATAGTCCATTTTCATGCTGATAAAGACATACCTGAGACTGCGCAATTTACAAAAGAAAGAGATTTAATTGGACTCAGTTCCACGTGGCTGGGGAGGCCTCACAATCATGGCAGAAGGCAAGGAGGCACAAGTCATGTCTTACATGGATAGCAGCGGGCAAAAAGCTTGTGCAGGGAAATCCTACTTTTAAAATCATCAGATCTCATGAGACACATTCACTCTCACGAGAACAGTGCAGGAAAGACCCACCCCCATAATTCCATCACTTTCCACTGAGCCCCTACCATGACACATGGAAATTGTGGGAGTTACAATTCCAGATGAGATCTGAGTGGGGACACAGCCAAACCATTATCATTCCACCCCTGGCCCCTGCCAAATCTCATGTCTTCACATTTCAGAACCAATCATGTCTTCCCAACAGTCCCCCAAAGTCTCAATTCATTTCAGCATTAACTCAAAAGTCCATAGTCCAAAGTCTCATCTGAGACAAGGCAAGTCCCTTCTGCCTATGAGCCTATAAAATTGAAAGTAAGTTACTTACTTCCTAGATACAATGGGGGTGCCAGTACTGGGTAAATACACCCATTCCAAATGGGAGAAATTAGCCAAATCAAAGGGGCTACAGGCCCCATGTAAGTCCAAAATCCAGCAGGGCAGTCGTGTCTCACATCCAGGTCACGCTGATACAAGAGGTGGGTTCCCATGGTCTTGGGGCAGCTCCACCCCTGTGGCTTTGCAGAGTACAGCCTCCCTTTCAGCTGCTTTCACAGGCTGGCGTTGGGTGCCTGTGGCTTTTCCAGGCACATGGTGCAAGCTGTGAGTGGATCTATCATTTTGGGGTCTGGAGGACAGTGACCCTCTTCTCACAGCTCCCCTAGGCGACGCCCCAGTAGGGACTGTGTGGGGGTTCCCACACCATATTTCCCTTCCACACTGCCCTAACAGAGGTTCTTCATGAGGACCCCACCCCTACAGCAAACTTCTGCCTGGGCATCCAGGTGCTTCCATACACGTTCTGAAATCTAGACAGAAGTTCCCAAACCTCAATTCTTGACTTCTGCACACCTGCAGGCTCAGCACCACATGGAAGCTGCCAAGCTTGAGGCTTCCACCCTCTGAAGCCAGGTCTCAAGCTCTATGTTGGCCCCTTTCAACCATGGCTAGAGCGGCTGGAATGATGGGCACCAAGTCCCTAGGCTGCACACAGCACAGGGACCCTAGGCCTGTCCCACGAAACCACCTTTTCCTCCTGGGCCTCCGGGCCTGTGATTGGAGGGGCTGTGACAAAGGTCTCTGACATGCCCTGGAGACATATTCCTCCTTGTCTTGGTGATTAACATTCAGCTCCTCATTACTTATGTAAATTTCTACAGCTAGCCTGAATTTCTCCTCAAGAAATGGGATTTTATTTTCTACTGAATAGTCTGGCTGCGAATCTTCCAAACTCATGCTCTGTTTCCCTTTTGAAATGGAATGCCTTTAGCAGGACCCAAGTCACCTCTTGAAGGCTTTACTGCTTAGAAATATCTTCCATCAAATACCCTAAATCATCTCTCTTAAGTTCAAAGTTCCACAAATCTCTGGGGCAGGAGCAAAATGCCACCAGTCTCTTTGCTAAAATACAACAAGGGTCACCTTTGCTCTAGTTCCCATCAATTCCTCATTTCCATCTGAGATCACCTCAGACTGAACCTTACTGCTTATATCAATATTAGCATATTTGTCAAAGCCATTCAACAAGTCTCTAGGAAGTTTCAAACTTTCCCACATTTCCTGTCTTCTTCTGAGCTCTCCAAACTGTTCCAACCTCTGCCTGTTACCCAGTTCCAAAGTTGGTTCCACATTTTCAGGTATGTTTTCAGCAACAACCCACTCTACTGGTACCAATTTACTGTATTGGTCTGTTTTCACGCTGCTGACAAAGACATACCTGAGACTGGGCAATTTACAAAGGAAACGGTCTTAATTGGACTTATAGTTCCACATGGCTAGGGAGGCCTCACATCATGGCAGAAGGCGAGGAGGAACAAATCACATCTTACATGAATGGCAGGAGGCAAACAAAGAGCTTGTGCAGGGAAACTCCCGTTTTTAAAACCATCAGATCTCGTGAGACTCATTCACTATCATGAGAACAGCACAGGAAAGATCCACCCACATAATTCAATCACCTTCACTGGGTGCCTCCCGTAACACGTGGGAATTGTGGGAGTTACAATTCAAGATCAGATCTGGGTGGAGACACAGCCAAACCATATCAAATGGGTATGAGGTTTTAGTTTCACATGATGGAAAAAAGTTCTGGAGACTGGTTGTACAACATAAATGCATTTAATACAACTGATCTCTACTCTTTAAAAAACACTTCAGGAGAGATCCAAGATGGCCGATTAGCAGCAGCTCAGGATTGGAGCTCCCAGTGAAAGTGCAGAGAGCAAGTGGAAGCCGCACTTTCAGACGAATTTTTGTTGCCCACAGACCGGGAGATTCCCAGCGGAGGAGCCACATGGGTCGCCAGGGCAACTTTTTTGGCCAGCGCGGCTGTTTTGCCGGCGCCCCAGCACGGTGCTTCTCGGTGTGGAGTATACGGGACAGGGTGCCCTTTGAGTCAGGCTCAGCTGGTCCCATCCCCACAAGGAGAACAGCAATTGGAAACACTGAGGACTGAGAGTTTCACAGCAAGCACAGCCAAACTGGGAAGGTCCAGCTCTGTGGGGAAGGGGCGTCCACCAAAGGAAAACTAAGAAACAGAAAAAACTTCATCACCGGGCAGAGAGAGATCCAAGATGGCCGATTAGCAACAGCTCAGGATTGTAGCTCCCAGTGAAAGCACAGAGAGCCAGTGGACACTGCAATTTCAGACGAATTTCTGTTGCCCACAAACTGGGAGCTACCCAGCGGAGGAGCCACACGGGTCACCAGCGAGACTCTTTTGGCCAGTGCGGCTGTTTTGCCGGTGCCCCAGCACAGCGCGGTGCTTCTCAGTGCGGAGTATATGGGACTGGGTGCCCTTTGAGTCGGGCTCGGCTGGTCCCATCCCCACAAGGAGAACAGCAATTGGAAGCGCTGAGGACTGAGAGTTTCACAGTAAGCACAGCTGAAGCCAGGAAGGCCTAGCTCTGCGGGGAAAGGGCATCCACCAAAGGAAAACTTAAGAAACAGAAAAAACTTCATCACCACCAAGCCGGACATCCACTCAGACCCAATCTGAAAGTTGGCAATTACAAAGACGACAGGTGGATAAATCCACAAAAATGGGAAGAAACCAGTGCAAAAA